>CAEGAE010066176.1:0-43207 GCA_903067095.1 Girardinus metallicus | reverse complement strand
AAAGAAATTCAAGCAGAAACTATCCACAAACTCACAAGTTCAATGGATGCAAGAATTGTGCAGATGATCTCAAAGAAGGGGTCCTATGTTAACATGTAACTCGGTCTGTTAAGATGTTTTACATTGAAATAGATTTTGATTTTAGTAAATGTGACCACTTAATGTTGCGCATTTAATGAATGACTGTTTGCAGTTCTTTATAATCCATAAAATGTTTAGAAAATCTGTTGTGCATAATAATTTGGAACAGTGCATTTTGAGCTTATTTTTGAAAAAAATACTGTTCTCATTGGGAGGTTTGTTCAGTAAAATTTGATTTCTATTGTAATAGTTCATGACTTGAAAATTACACTGACCATTTAAGAAAATCTGAGAAAATATCACTTGCATAATAATTTGGAACACGGTGTATATAACTATTTAGTCTTTTATTACACTACATTCAATAATGTCAAACTCTAGATTTACTTTTCTAAAATCTACAAGAACTCTTTGGGCTCAGTAGTTACTTTTCTAAAAGTTTCTTCATAACTTTCGGGAACTTGCAAGGAACTTTATAGGACATATGTGGTACTTCCAGTGATTTGACTGGAGGTTAAAGGTTAATTACCTGGGCTTTCTAGGTTACTTTCAAGTAACTTTCAGGAGTTTAGACAGTATGTTTTGGACTTACAAGTTACTGACCTGAACCCTACCGGTCTTTTCCTGCAATTTTGATTTTGAGAACTTACAGCTTACGGTTTGTTCACTGTAATATATAAACTATTAGAATTTGAACTTACTATAATTATTTCTTTACTTTTAGCATAGTACCACTAGCTACAAACTTGCACAGTTTACTGTAAAAAAAACATACAGGGAAAAAGTGTCAATAGTATAATATAATGAAAGAAATTACAATTTCATTTTTAGACGTGATATCTGTACTGTAGTGTAAAAGGACAGTGAATTACTGTGTTGTAATATATGTGCTTCACCATTAGGTGGCAGGCGAGAGCAACTGGATGCTGTGCATGTTTTGTTTACTAACTTGCTCCAGGCAGCCAGTTTCTCTTCCTTGTAGCCTAAAGCTAATCTACATTCTTGCTGACAGCAGTGAGACTCAGAAGCTGACAACACTATGATAATAGCATGTTACCTTCGGCGTTAGTATTACAAATAATCGAACTAATTTAACCTCTTCTTTTGGAGCTGGTCGTTGGGTTTAGGCTCTGGGGATTTAACCCCATGGTGGAAATCGGTTTATGTACCTGTAACGTTCATTTTGGACTCAAAAACGGAGATTTAACAAAGAAAATAACCTCTCGATACTTTGTTTAGGTGTTGACCAGCTAGTCTTCGAGCTAGCTTTGTCCTGTAGCAGTTAGCTAACCCAGCGGGCGTCTGCATGGAGAGCTTTAAACTTACATGCTTAAGTTTTGAGATCACTCTCTAGACCGCCTGCTTTTACTGAGGTAAATGCCGTCTAAATGGCAAAAACGGAGCAGAGAAATGGACTGGAACTTCAGGGCAACACAGAGAAGCTGACGGACAGTAATGGGAAGAGCAGCTCGAACGGACCGGACCCAGAGGTGAACGGCTCCATCCCCGAAGAGACGCAGGCGGATAAGTACGGGTTCACTGGAGGAGCTCAGCAGTCGGCCGGAGAACTGTGAGTAACACTTCAGTACGACTGACAGCCGACTTTCAGTTTGATTATTGAATGAGGAAGCTAAAAAAAAAAAAAAAAGATCATTTCCTCTTTTGGGAATACTTTTCCTCTAAGAACACAGTGGCATTTGTGTACTTTAAACTGATACTATCTTAATTTCGTGTTTTAAAAGATTATATTCCCTTTGGCTACAACAACTAGAGTCCCCAAATTCTTAATACATCTGGGTTAATATGATGTCTGTCCTCCTATTTGTGCTATATAATGAATTTAGGAGACCATTTATTAGAAATCTTTACTACATTCTTCCAGAAGTCCATTTGTTAGGTCAGATGGTGATGCTGGATGAGAAAGCCAGGCTTCACTCTCCATTAATTCTTAGGTGTTTGACTCAGTCTAGACTCTGTGCATGTGAGTCAGGCTTGTCCCGTCTAAGCTCAGTCATCCATGTTTTTATTGACCATTCTTGGAGCATTAGTGCACGGCCTTGTGGGAACAGAAATGAGGCATCACCAAATATTTTTGCAACAGTGGGAGAAGTTATTGTCCAAAATGCTTTAGGATTTCATTTTTCACTCAATTCCTGAAAGACAGCCACTGCTTTTTGCACCAAACTTTCCAGTTAACACATTTCAGTCAATCATCTGCCATTTCCAGAGCAAATACCAAACCTGACCATTGGATTGCCAAGCAAATCCCTCCAGAGTGCACAGCTTCACTCTTCCAGAGCAGCGTGCTTTCAGCCACGCTGGACTTTTCATTACGTCTGGTCATGTGGTAGTGTCTTCAGCTCTGCTCCTCCAGGCACACCGCCCTGCATGTTTAAGACGTTTCCCTGCTTTCACACACCTGATTTCAGACGAATGCAGTTCAGCAAAAGCCTGTTAATCAGTTGTCAACTGAAATGAGGTGTGTTGAAGCAAGAAAACATCTAAAACATGCAGGTCAGTGAGCCTCGAGGACCAGGGTTGCGAAACACCGATGGTCTGAGAGCTAATGGCTAACTTACAGCGGATCCCAAACGGTTCCACTTTTATAATATCACTGAGAGTTGACCGTGGCATGCTTAATATAAAGGAAATGTCCTAATGCGTCTGTCGTGACCCAACAATAGAGTTCATTAATGTTTGTAGAAGCAGTCTAGATTTCTATTTTGATATTGAATGGATTTTTACATTTGTGATTACCTTCCGAAGCGTGGCTTTAAAAACTCCAAAAGACAGCATTTCCCCATTTATTTACTGAACAAGTTTTGTTTCTTAAATATGTGTATTTTTTAAATGAATTATAGGAAGAGAAAAATCAAAAACGTCACGTTTGAGCCAGTTCATTTTTATATTTCTCTTATGTTTCTGGATAGCAAATGGAAGATGCACAAATCTGTATCATAATGGTCTAAGGAAGGACAGGAAGTGAGATTATATCTGTAGGCTGAACATTGTGGGAGATCCTCCCTCTGCATGCTCATGCAAACAATAGAGGATAATTGCAGTGTAGCTCAGGGTGGTGTATTTCCCTTTCACTTGGTTATTGTTCATCCATGCATCATTCAAGCTCTCTCCCTCAGTGTGACGGCAAACTAATGTGAGCTGCAAAGCTTTCAGACATCCGTTTTTGACTGCTTCATTTCAGACATCCCTCTTTTTAAAGTCACAAGGGCAATAATTGGAAGCTTTTCAGTTTCAAACGGAACTGTCTTCTCTTAAAAGTTGGCATTTGGAGCTTCGTTGCATCTCAGCATTTTTACGTCTGGTTTCAGGCTTCACCGAAAATACAAATGTAGCTTAAAACCGTGCTTTTAAACTGAATCAATAATAAATCAGACTTGGCAGTCTGGCCTGTCAACGGCAACACAGCATTCAGCACTTTTTATTTGTTTTTAAGACAAAAAGATATATTTTTTTTATTAAGAATATTAAGGATAGAATGTAAAACCTTGTAGATGATTTTAGGATCCTAATTGAAACTTTACGTACACCAATTATTTTCGGTAATTTCATTTTTTTTTTTTTTGTAGTCTCTTAACATTCAGTATAACTACAGAGCAAGTATCTTAGATGTTTTATCAACACTAGTTTATATTCATTATGGACCCAAACAGGGTCAAAATGATGTTTGTCCCAAACATAATTAAACCTTTTAATCAACTTTGACCAAGCTTTTAACATTTTAGAAGGATCCTTGTTATTGAGTGTGATAATTGAGCTGATTGTGTCCTACCTGTCCTTGAATTGTGCTGTTAATGTCCCCATGTGGGACAATGAAGAGCTGAATCTGATAAATGAACTCAGTACATAATATCTGGTTAAATGTTCTTTAACAAGCTGGCAAAAGAAAAGCTAAGGTAAATCATTAAGAACCTAAAATGTATATAGCATCCATGCTCATTGTAAGTTTAGGTGAACCTCTGATTAGAGCTGTAGGTGTGTATTAGAATGAGGCCGCTGGGTTTCATTTGCACTGCTCCAAAAGGGAGATATCTTTGTGCATGAGACTGCGATGAACTGAATTGGGGGAAAGGTTCCCTTCGGCTTCCTGTTTTCCCTCCACCTCGCTCAGATTCCTGAGGAAAGTTTCCTGCATGTGTGAGGAAGACCGGGATTCTCCTGATATAGCAACGGGAGAGGACAGAGGAGCCGCAGCCAGCTTGTCTGAACTCTGTTTGTACGGATTGTGTCTCCTCAGAGCGGAAGAAGTCCCCATTGTGGTGCTGAGGCAACGCGAAGCTAAATGGCTGGAGATGCTGAACAGCTGGGACAAGTGGATGGCTAAAAAGCACAATAAGGTCCGCTGCATAAACCGACCTCGTTAAGAGATTATGAGAAAATCTGGTTCTGTTTATTCTAGAAAAGGGTTTCTCATGACTTCATGTGTGAGTTTTGAGTGATTAGATGTGTTTTTGTTGAATGAAAGGTGAAAGAGCGATGTCAGAAGGGGATCCCTCCATCCTTACGGGGCCGAGCCTGGCTCTATCTCACCGGGGCCAAAGTAAAACGGGAGCAAAACAAGGGCCGGTTTGAGGTCAGTGCACAAACTCATGTATAAACCTAATGTCTGCGTTTGACTAGATCTGCTGCAGTTATGAGATTATGATCCTTCATTTCTGTTTTTTTTTTTGTTTCATATTACAAGAACATTAAAAGTTGTTTAAAGTTGTAACATGTCACAAACCGATGTGTTTCAGGAGCTGGACATTCAGCCAGGAGATCCTAAATGGGTCGATGTCATCGAGAGGGATCTTCATCGCCAGTTTCCTTTTCATGAAATGTTCGCGGCCAGAGGAGGTCATGGGTCAGTGGCTTGTTTTACTGCACGATCCTTATTATTGGTGTTAATACTGTGCATTTTTATTGAGGTTTTATACGGTTGACTAGATATGAATCTGAAACGTGCGGCGTGGATTTATTTAGCTTTTTCTACTGTATTTTCAGCTGCAGATCTTTCAGTCAGGCTGGATGGAAAGATTCTGTGAACAGAAATCTTCAAGTCTTGCCATGGCCTCTATTGGATTTATGCCGTTACTTTGACTGGACCAGAGTAACGGCATAGCTCTAGGTGTTTATTTCGGCTTATCACACTGTTGGAAGTTGGATTTAATTTTGTTAAGTTTTCTGCCACACTTGTAAGCTAAGAAGCTCAGTTATGATCTGATCTGACCAGATCACTTTCTGCTGCACTTACTACGTGACTTTTACCGCAACAAAAAATAAAAAGCACCAAACTTGTGGTTGTAACTTGAAGAAATATGGAAAATTGAGTGGATATGCTTGCAAAGATGATATCGTCCATGTTGTTTCCTGTAGGCAGCAGGATCTATTTCGCGTCCTGAAAGCTTACACTCTCCATCGACCTGAGGAAGGTTACTGTCAGGCTCAGGCTCCCGTTGCTGCCGTCCTCTTGATGCACATGCCAGCTGAGGTGAACATCATCTAAAGTTTCAAGATCCTGTTTTTTTTTTTCTTTCAAAAATATCTACAAGGAATCTATTTAATGTGGTTTCCCCCCCCCCCATATTTGGTTTCCATATTTAACACTGATCTCACAATTCTGTTTTTTTAGGATGCCTTCTGGGTTCTTGTGCAGATCTGTGAAAAGTACCTTCCTGGATACTACAGCACGGGGCTGGTATGTCATATAGCCACCTGAGGAACACCTGGGCGTTACCTGAAAGCATGTCCATCGTTATGTACACTGCAAAAACACAAAATCTTACCAGGTATTTTTGGTCTAGTTTCCAGTACAAATATCTTAGTACAATTGAAATAAAAATAAACTAACTCACAAGTAATTTTTCAGCACAATATAGGAGTTCATTTTAAGTCAATAAGTAAGAAATAATCTGCCAGTGGAACAAGACATTTGTCCTATGTTAATATAAGTAAAAATGTTTTGCTCCACTGGCAGATTATTTCACTTATAACTAGTAGTTTTTCATCATCAATATTAAGGAATTATTGACTCCAAACAAGTCATTAAGTATTTGGTGCAATTTTGTGTTTTTGCAGTGAACCGGAAATTTACGATTTAACAAAGAGATGATCGCTTATTAATAGAAATACACAAGCAGGTATGTCATAAATAAAAACAATTAAATTGAATTTTCTTTTCTCTTCAAAGTGCTATAAAAGTCATAAAAACGCAAAAATACAAAGTCAAAGAACACACAGTCAACAACTGAAACGTAAAATTTTTCCGTCAAAGACATGAGTTTGTGTATTTACATGTTTTTAAGTTGTAGTCAGAGTTTGTCTGTGAAACAAACACTAGATTCAGAACATTTTTGCTATGCTCATATGCTACGGTATGTGCTGCCACAGAGGGTGTCAGACTTGTCAGGTGAGTCTGTCTCTCACTGGATACTGATAAGCTAACAAGCAATTAACACAAGGTGGTGACTGGGCCAAGGACAGGGATAAGCAGACAATCAGATTAGGCAGAGACAGAGGAATCTGTTGTCCCCGCTCGTTCACTGCTGTTCCCCGTCTTCTCCATAGGAGGCGATCCAGCTCGACGGGGAGATCCTGTACGCTCTGCTGCGGCGGGTGTCTCCCGTGGCTCACCGCCACTTAAAGAAGCATAAACTGGAGCCGATCCTGTACATGACGGAGTGGTTTATGTGTGCCTTCTCCCGGACCCTGCCCTGGTCCTCTGTGCTGCGGGTCTGGGACATGTTCCTCTGTGAGGGTGAGGCCCTGGGGAAAAAAATTTAAGAAATGCAATGCTTTGTTTTCCTTTAAGTAGCAGTAATTGTATCACACTTGGAGTGAAAATGTTTTGGCTATTTGTGTAAAGTCACAGATGAATTTACTGCCACACCCTCCCAGCATTTTTAGTGTCTTAGTAATAAATGACAAGCGTGCAAACAAACACCCTGAAGTAATGTTTAACAAGGGTTTTTATTGTTTGCTAAAGTTCAGCATATTTTGTTTTGACTTTAACGTAGTTTCCAGTTTTTAGGTAATCTGTCTAGTTTTCAGGAAAATACTTTTGTTTTGCGTTTCAGACTTTTAGAAATGCAGAAATATTCAAAAGCAGTATGTAAGTGTCACTGTATTTAGCGTCAATCATCCACACCCACTTATTGTTTCACCGAAATGCAAATTTCTTCTTTACCTTCCTGAATAGTTACAGAAAAAACTACCTCTTTTGCTGCAGTTGAAACTAAAAACATTGACTCAGTTGTGATTAGAAGATTTCTGCAGAATTAGTGCAATCCCATGAGTCCAGTTGCACGAGAACAACAGAGATCTTTTTGAGGTTGATATGGCTCACCACCCAGAGTGCCATTTTACTCATGGGTTAGCTATAATAGTTAATATCAGTTAGGATATTTTATTTCTAATGCTTACTTGCATGTCCACCCTATAGAAAGAGAGCTCCCCCTTGTGTACACAGGCGAACGTTGTTTAAGCTGTGGTCAAACCTGGACTGAAATGTTCACTGAACAAAAATTATTTAAAACAGTTTGAGATTTAAATTTGAGAAGAGCCAAAAAACAGAGCTGATTTAAAAATCTTGTGGCTTTTACAATCATCTTGGAATAAAATAGTTGTTTGAACCAACATTTATACTGTGTAATTTTAAACTGATTTCAAAATCTTGGGAACACTGTTTGGATATTTTTGCTCTAGTTTCTACTATGCGATTCAATTAAAACACTTGAAATAAGACAAAACTAACTGACAAGTAACTTTTCTGCAAGATATAGGAGTTAATTTTTAGTAGATAATTATTTAATACTGATGAAAAGATACTAGTTTCACTGACAGGTTATTTCACTTATAGCTTGTACTTTTTCATTAATATTAAATAAGTATTTACTTAAAATAAACTCCTACATCTTGCTGTATAGGAGTTTATCTTGGTAAAGAGTACCAAGATATTTGCACTAGAAACTAGACCAAAAATACTTTGCAAGAGTTTGTGTTTTATCCAAGCTACATTTACAGTTGTAATTACATGTCGTGTTGTGATTGGTGTTTCTGCTCTCAGGAGTGAAGATCCTCTTCAGAGTGGGCCTGGTTCTCCTGAAATGCATGTTAGGAACCCAAGAGAAAGTCAAGTCCTGCCAAGGTTTATACGAGACGATGGAGCTGTTGAAAAAGATTCAGCCTCAGTACACACGCGAAGGCTTCCTGGTGCAGGAGGTAGGGCTGCTCTGTTGTAACCTTCACTCGTTTGATCGCCGTCTTCCTGAATCTGAGACGTCTCCGCTGCCTGTGTGTTTCAGATCATCGATCTGCCGGTGTCTGAGAAGAACATTGAGAAGGAACATCAAGTTCAGCTGCAGCGTTGGAAGGAGAGTCGCGGAGATCTAAGTTGCAAGTCCCCTCCGAGGATGCACGGCGCCAAGGCCATAATGGCTGCCGAGCCTCCGAGTCGGCAGGAGCTGAGACAGAGACCTACCATCATTGTTAAGTCTCCTTTGGCGTCAGAAACAGAAGCGGCGCCAGAAGAAGAGGCGAAGGGAAGAAAGGGCGCAAAGGAAAACGGGCATACAATCGTCCTCCCACCAGACGGGATCATTAATCTTGGTGATCCGTCCCCAACCCTTCAACACACGACCACCCAGGGGTCCAAAGAGAGTCTGAGCAGTGCCGAGCACGACACATACCTTTAACCAGACCAGGTTTACACTAGTTCATAGCATGAATCATTCCACAACGCTCTGTTTCAGCATGAACGCTCATCCTACTTCAGTTTTTAGTGACAGAAAAAACATTAAATCTCTGCAGCTGCAGTGGAAAATGCGCTTTACTTTTTATAGCCACAACACAGACTTCTTAGGTGTTAGACTAAGACTAAGACATTTCACTAGACCAAACAGCGTCCAGGAAACTTCTGGTTTTAAGTAGCTTAAATTTTAGTCAAGTGCTTTCATTGGATTTTGCAGGTATTTGCAGCAATATTTTATGCTAAAATATTGCTGCCCATGTAAGCATAGGGGGCAAGGTTTTAAGCTGTAGAGGCAATAATTTTGAAATACACATTAGTAATGGGCAATTTATGATAAGAGGTATTTATTCATTCTACATGTCCAAAGTCAGTTCGTAAGGATCATCCTGCGTATTTTAGTTCTTTCTCTGGTTCAACACACATAAATCAAATAATAGTTCATTAGGAGTACCTCTACTATACTTTGAGGTAATTGGACCATTTGATTGAGCCATTGTTGGGGTAGAGAATCACTTAAAACAGGCAGGTGTGGCCCTTGAGGACTAAAGCTGGACACCCAGGTCCTAATTAATGGGAGGAACTTTTTTAGAATATCTCACCTTTTCTTCCTCCGTTTTGCCCTGGTAAGTCACTACGTTTCCAATCTCTCAGCAATTCACACTAATTCACAGACAAACAGCTTTCAGCTTGTCTACTTGGTCCATTTTCATTTGCTGGTTCTACGAATCGGTAATTGCTCTTCTTGTCCACACGGGGGCGACCTGACGCTGTTTTTTAGCCAAAGCATTGGGCCGCTCTTGGGGTAAAACTTCACATTCAGAGGAGGAACAAGGTTCATCACAAGCGGCGGTTTGTGTCAGTATGCCAAAGATTTGTTGTTTATATTTTTTAAATATTTGAGGAGAGGGTTTTGGTTTTCTCAAAGTGTTAACATTAATTTGTTAAAAGGGGACAAATGTGTGAGAATGTAGAGCTTCTTTAAAGTTTACAGTTCCTTCAATTTAAAATGATATATTTTTAAAATTTGTATTTAAAAACAGGAACTGATAAAAAGCTGTTATATGTATTCTGCAACAGTAAAGTCACTATTTATCTGGTGAGCCATAAACCTTTGATAATTAGCTAAATGTTAGTGTTGTTCCTCTTTATCATTATTGTTGTTATAATATGGTGTCAAATGAAGGACTGAGTTTCAAATGAAGTCTTATGCAATCAACATTTGCCAGTCCAACAGACTGTTTTAATGGATGAAAGTTGATGTACCAACATATCCATTGTCTTATGTCTGAAATTTTATTGTACAAGTCACTAAGGGAATCTGTTGATTTTAAACAAATTTAAAAAGTGTATATGTGTGGTTTTGTGGTTCTTTTGTCCAAGAAAAAGTGAAGCTTTTTGTTTAAATTTAAAGCATTTGGTGTTCTTATTCATGTGTAGAACATCAATTACATTTTGCCAAATGTTTATCTGCTTGATAAAGCATACCACATTTTAACATTTATAACATTTATGTGGTATTTACTGATCATCTGAGAATTAGTTATTCATAGAAAACATGATTCAAATCGGCATAATATGGTTCCGTATCAAGGAATTTTTAAAGAGGTCTAAATGCCAGCAGCATTACAGAAAAAGTATAATTTCTCTAAGTGAAATGCTACTTGGCATTTTTATTTTTTTATTTATTTTTAAACATATGAGGTTTTTAAATTGCACACGGCTAAAATGTCTAAATAGATATGTAATTTGATTGTGCCAGGTTTGGATTTGTATAGGAAAAGAAAATAGTAGAATGGTAAAAATTGTGTATATGCAAACTTTATTCTCTTAATCAAAATTTTTAAGAATTTTCAAAAATTATTTTAGCCAATCAGCTTCTTTTTACACTGATTTTTTTTGTTTAGTTTCACCACAGACATATAAGAATTAGGTTTAACTGAATATATGATGCTGACTTCAATATTGTCTTGTGCTTTTGCCTATTTCCTGTGTTTGCAATTTGGAGATGTGTGCGCTTCTCTAATCAACAACAACTTATCTAAGTTTGGCGTATACCAAACTTAGATAAGTTGCCATCACGTTCTGAGCACATACATTTTACGCAAAATTCTCGTGCTCCAACTACTGGAGAATGTATAACTTACCAACTTCAAGAACCTGCAAAGAGGACATTTTGATTTTCGATGTGCTGAAGTTCTGGGTGAAGTGGCCTTAGAAAAACAGCATTGAAGCATTATCATCTGAAACTTGTTTGATTATGCATTTAAAGATGATGGATGCTTTTCAAGAATTTTGCTGTTTATATATTTAAAGGCTGGCTGCTGTCTTACTCCATTTTTACATTTTGGCCACTAACAGACAGATAAAATACAGATCACATCTTTTAGTTTGTCCCACAACCTGGAATAGGTCGTATTCTCACATTCTGCAGCTTTTCACATAGATCCCCCTTAATCTTATGCGTTGTCCCATTAAAGAGATTTTCCATTGTGAAAACATAATGTTTTTTTTGTTTTTGTTTTTCTTTACAATTTACAACTCATCTTTTCTCCACTGACTGGGATTAAGCTGTTATGACAGCTCAACCCACATCCTTCTCTTTTCATGCATCGCTAATTTAAAAAAAGAAATTAAGACGAGGGGTAAAAGTCAAGTAAAGACAGGAGCCAGCAGTTGAATGGCTTCTGTGTTATCATTCAGCGCCCTCCCTCCCTCACCCGTGCTGCAGCACACTTCCTCGGACACCTGTTCCTCTCTCTCTTTCAGCTCTTTGAGGCATTTGCATCTCAAATAGGCTAAATTCCCACAACGCTGTCTGAAGCTCGTCATGCAGCCATCAGCCTTTGGTCTCTGAATGGAGTCCTCCGCGTACATACAGGCCTTCTTATTCTGCCCGGTCCACCAACAAACCTCAGCTGTGGTCCAGCAACGCTACAGCCAACATTTTAAGTTTCCCTCCCATCAGCCACATTCCAGTACTGCTGAGTTTATCTGGATTTACTGGATTACTCCTGTCATTTAAATGCTTGAAGGTTTCTCCCAGTGCTTTCATACAGTTTCTTTGGTGACATGCTAATTGAACAATATTAAAAACAAGATTTTATATTGACGCACCCAACAACCAGAATATCTTCCATGCTTCCTTCTGTGAAATTTCTCCTTCAAAACTTCATTGTTGCCTTTTTTTTTTAAAGTCCTGTAAAGAATTTTACACACATATTGCTAACGGATGCTTGTCATTGTGACATCCTTGTCTCCTCTCATCATCTTCATCGTCACTTCTTTGCATTTTCCTTATGTGCAAACAATACAAACTGTCTTAACCTCTCTTGTCTCTGCCACGCTCTTAATCGCAAACCATTCTCGACCCCCACCTGTCTGTTTTCAACTTTTGCAATGCTCAATGTCTCTGGCTAGACCCAAAACCCTGGGAGGGGGTTGAATGGGAGACTGTCTTTATGGCTAATCTGCAGAGATGGGGGTGGAGACTTGACCCAGACATACCCCCAAAACCACATTCAGAAACAAACTGAGTGGAGTTGCTTTTCTCATAGGCAATATGGGAGCTCTTGTTTTTTTCCAATATTAGTTCCAAAAGTTCAAATTGAAAACATTTTTTTTATTATTATTTCTGGGTCACCAAACTTGCATACGCCGGTTATTGGAGTCATTTTGGAGTCTTGTTTAGGAAATATTTTGCTTATTTAAGCAAGACAATGCTAACCAAAGTCGAGGAAATCAATATTAAATTGTCTTCTTCAGATGTATTCAGTACATTTACTGGAAAAACACATGCGACATATGACGTGTTATATTCATAACACATAAACACCCAAATTGGGAGTCATGTTTGAGGCAACGTGTTGCTGCTAGACTTGTTGATGAAGCAAAATATGATCCACAATGTCCAGACATGGAGATCTAGATCATGAATAAACTTTTGAAGTCAGCAAATGCAGAAATACTTCGCTGGGGTTAAAAGTTAATTTTAGTAAAGTTCAAAACCAGACACAGTGGCACCCAAAAGCACGCACACTCCTCTAAAAATATCACTTTTTAAAACATTATAAAATATTTTTAATGCAAAATAAATGGAAAACACATCTGTTATTAGAAAACAAATAAAAAGAAGCAATAAATCACAAGTTTACATGCACTACATGAAAGGACACATGCGCACATTTTTCTCACTATTATTACTTGTTTTAAGTTAGTTAGAATCAGCAAAATTATTTCTATTTGCTAAATGTCAGAACACGTTTTTTTATTTGAAAAGTTTACACATATTTGCTTAGTATCAGGAATAATAGTCTTTTAAACTGCATGACCTGGGTCAAATCTTTTGAGTTTCCTTCCACAAGTTTCCCACAATAGTTTGTTTGGTCAATTACTCCTGACAGAACTGGTGTCAAGTTTGCAGGTCGCCTCACTCTTCTTCATAGATCGGCCCGCAGCTTCTCTATAGGATTGAGATCAGGGCTATTGAGTGTTTATGAACTGGCAAAATCACTCTATCAGCTGTGATAAGTTGTGTATTTTTTTTTTTTTTGCTTCATCTCCTGTTGATCACTTTTTAGAGAGACCACTGCAAAATTGTCCTTTTCTCTGATTTGAATCTTTATTGGTATAAGTTTGAGCAAAATGAACATTGTTCTTTTATTCTATGAACTGCTGACAACATGTCTCTGAAATTCCAAGCACAGCTTAATGTTTATTTGCAGAAAACGAGAAATGGTCAAAACAACAAAAAGATGCAGTTTTTTAATAATGCAAAGAAAACAAGTTCATATTCATTTAGAAGCAACTATACTAATGTTTTAACTCAGGTCCAGAAAACAATATTTGGTGGAATAACCAGTAGCTTTTCAATGGGGTTCAGTGCAGTGGGCTCTTCATTTTTTTCCAGAGCCATATATACAGTTGACCTCTTTTGTGCTCCCATTAATTATATTTTAAACGTTGTCATTTTTGAACTTCTTTAAGGCTATATAAAAACCAACACTGAAGCCTTCACTACCTTTGCATCATGTCTGTATACCAGAAGCATGTAGACCTAATTCAGTCGACTTTTAATATCAGCGTTGTGATCACTATAAATAAAACTGCCTTGTTTGATTATTCTCTTCTTTCCAGGTGCAGAAAACATAGAAAACTCTATTTGAGGAAAAAAAAAATCTCCTCTTCTTGAGTTACACATAATGTCTGTTGCCACCAGATTTTCAGAAGTATCTATTAATGCTGGTCCATAATTATCACGGCACACACAAATAAACTGTAAGTAAGAGTACACCTTGCATGTGAGCTCTGTTCATTCTCTGTAGCTGTTTTTGGGGACGTGGCGAGCACATCAAGGTGGATGATCTCACGATGCCATATGTGTGAAGCGTCTGGGAGATTATAGTCTAGTATCACAAGCGGTAAAGCTCCTCTAAAGCCTTTCTGTAACAAGGACTGAAGGTCTGCAGCTTTATCCCCACCTGCCACCCCCCATCAAGCCCCCAGCCCGATTAGAGGGGCCAAAGGTCAGCGGGTTTTGAAACTGAAAACCCACCGTGAGTAAACTTTATGGGATTTTCTTCTGCGCAATGAAGGTTACATAGTTACAAAGGGAAATGAAAGCCGTTGAAATTTTAGAGAAAATAAAAGTAGAACATGGAAGTGGAATTACTAACAATTTAGAAAAAAAAACAAACTCTTAGGTGTCGTATAACTCAGAGGTTGTTATCTTGAAAAGAGCAGGAAATGCCAACTACCTCAAACTGCAATCCATATCAGTTGAAAGATTTTCCATGTTTTTCAGACAAGAAAACATTTTCTTAAATCCTGACAGACATTTTGACAGCGTAACTAAGAGCTCAAATCTCGCAGGCATTCCTGTTTGTGACCTTCCACATGTTTGGGGGCAGAAGCTGTGGTGAAAAGTTTGAAGTAGCATAGGCTGCACGTGTGGGACAGGAAGCGGAGTGGAAGGTGTCAAAGGTCAGACAGATGCTTTCTTTGTGGACAGCGGGCAGGAAGTTTCTGCGTCCTTTCTTGGTCCTTCTCAGGTTGACAGTAGCTGCGGTCCTAATGATCTCACATCCGTCAGATTTTTGGACTCTGGGTTAGAAATTGTAGCAGGAAATGATAGCGAACCGCTGGTTTGGTTCCAGCTGGGGATCCCCCAGATCTTTTTTTACATCTACTCCCAACTGGACAAATTATGCCAAGTGAGATTTAATAGGTTGAAGGTGTTCCTGTTTCTCTCTATTACTCTATATATGCTGTTGTATCTCACATTTTAAAATCTTAGAGTAGATCTTCATATCACTTCACATCCTCTCTTTCTCCCCCTTTAATCTTCCCTTCTGCTCCATCATGGACTTGAGTTTTGCTCTATTCCACTACATCCCATTACTTCTACGACTAATACTTATTCATGAAGCACTTTAAAAACAATGGCTGTGACAAAGTGCTAGTTCATCTTTAGATTCTTCAGCATATGACCCGAGAACAATTTGGCATTGTAATCAGCCAATTTTATACTCTTGTCATAAATTTTAACCTGAAATTTGCTTTGTAAGAAAATTTGCACAGTTTTGCCTTTTTTTTCCTGATGATCCTGCACTCAAGTAAGTGTTTTTGCACCTCACTTTAAGAGATTATGCCATTTCAGAAAAAAAGGTTCATCTTACTAAATTCAAACTGCATTTTTGCAAGAAATGTAAATATTATAGTTTTGGTTATGATCCAAACTGCTGCATAAAATCTGAATCGTAATTGTGGAAGTAGAGTGATGAACTTTTTTTTTATTCTCTTATCCGGAGATGAATACTGAGACATGCATTTTAACTCTCCAACCACGACTACTTCAGTATGGAGACATAAATATATTAAAAATCAATTGAGTTGAGTCCAGACTTTCTCAGGTTACCTGCAACAGATAACTCTTCTCTTTCTGAGTTTTTATTTAACAGAAATCCTGACCAGTTGGACTCAAAACCTGAAGCTGATGTCTAAAGCTCACTGCTGTCGTCTTAAAACAAGAGTTGACGTGAACACAATTTGATTAACCTTTGTTCACAAGAAAAACCACCAAAAACTTTAAAACATGAACATTACATCACATTAAAACATAAAGAGAAATAAACATTATGACATTATAATAAAAGGCTAAAAATGAAGGAAATCATTAAGTGGGATGTTGAGGCTAAAAACATGCAATCCTATAAAGAAAAAAATAAGCCTGGCCTTCTCTTACAGCCCTAAGCTCGTTAGACAGAAGGCCGGGCTGTTGTGTTTCCATACAAATTAAAGCTGAAGCCAATAAACATATAAACTGCTGCAGTTTTAAGACTCTGAAAGGTCGTGGGGTTTCTTATGAGAGTAAAACCTGCTCACTTTCCTCCTGAATCAGATGTCCAGCAACGTTCTTCCAAGAAACACTTGATTAGAGGTGTAAAACAGTGAGAATCTAAAAATAATAAAGGAGGAAAAACAAACCTACAGCTTGAGATGGAAAGTTTAGCTGTTGCTGCCGTAATGCAGGAATAAAAGCTCAGCCAAGTGAAAGGACTTGGTTTAGCAGAGAATGAGCCCTGGTTGTTATTGTGCCGCTTGGCCATATTATCAAGAGGAAGCCTACATAGATAGAGCTTTTTGTTTACATTTCACTTCTTCCTTTCTTTGCTTTAACTTTTAGCGCTTGTTTTGTCCCCACAGGGCCATGCAGCACATATCGAAGGACAAAATCCAACCCAATCCCCTGTGATCATTCATGCAATCGTTTAGGAATTGTTTCCATTTGTTGATTTTATTTCAACCACATTTTTCCTACTCCTGAAAATAAAATTATTTGCATCCTGCCAACTAAAATGCTGCTTTGCAGAGCTTTCCTTGAATTTTAAAAGCTGAAAATCTGCTACTCAAGAAATTTCTTTTTTATTGGTACTTTTTTCAGGAGCCAAAAATGTATCAGGGTAGTGAATTTTGGAATTTTAGAGCTAGTAATAATGTTCAAGATCCAAATATGTGCTCTTGATCATAAAAAAAGTGAACATTTTCCATTTACACAACAATATGGATGTTTTTTATGATTCCGAGTGCATAAAGGGTCAAGTGAGACAGCGATCCAAAATCTGCATGTTCAGGCTCAAATCAAATATTGTAAAACATGACGTGTTTTATGATACTGAAGTATTTGGCAGCAATGACAAGAAGTATGTTTGGAGAAGTCAAGGTGAGGTAGTCAGCATTCAATATTTTGTACTTTTCTTAGACCTTTACTTATGCAGGTTGTCTCACTGAGATCCAAGATTTAATTTACAAAAGAGACCTGTTTTGATAAAACAAGCCAAATTACAAACACAGCAACAAAACAATTTAGAAATTTGACTCAGTTAAATCAGCTAATAAAATATGAGGAAAAATTAAGAAAAGATTTGTCTTTTTGTATTAAAAGAGATTTGAATTGTCCAAAAGGAATGAAAGTGTATAGCTAATATGTCTGGAGGACTAAAGGTGAGACTTTCAGACTTAAAACTGTGGCAGTGGCAGCATCGTGTTGTGGGTTTGTTTCACTGCCAGGAGAAGTCTGTGCAAAGAGGGTGTAATTTAGAAAAAGGAAATTTGGAAACAATTTGTGCATAATTGGATTTTCAAATTAAACAACTGTCTCAAATACACATCTCAGTTAGTTTAGGAATGGACCAAGATAGCTGACATTAAGCTTCAGTCCTCAAGCTCATCAAAAATTTGTGGAGTATTTTTAAAACCAAAGCTTATTAGCGAGCATCATTTTGACAAAAATGCCTCTATCTAGTTATAGATATAAATATAGAAAATACAAACTAAAAAAGAATGTTAAAACCAAGATAACATAAATAGTAATTTATTGAGTGATGTAAGATGAGTGGGTGTAAAAAATAAGTTCATATCCACTCCTTTGAATGTGTAAATATATTTTACTAGTTTTTCTTTTCTTTGTTTTTTCATTTATTTTCTTTGCATAAATGAAAATAAATAACTTTGTTTATTATTTTATCACATTATGTTCAGTTAAACTCAAAGAAAACAGCTAATTCCAAAAAAAAAAGCCATTGTGTTACACTTTTGAACTACAAATGTTTTAGGGGTAAAAAAATATGGAATCGGTTGTTGTTAAAGAAAAATAAATAAATAAACTTACTGCCACAAGATGCAAACGCACATCACAATTCAAACGTTTGCACGGGGTCGATTAAGGTCGGGCAAAGTAAAACTGGTGGAACCTTTGAAACTGGATTCTCCCTTTTTGGTGGCTTAAGTTGCCAAATGTTTTGATGTTTTAGTCCATAATGAGACATGCACCTTGTAAAAGCCCCTTGGCACTGTTTGTGTTACGTGTTTACCTCTGCATGGGATGTTTGTTAAGTCGCTTCTGCAGATTGATGCATTCATCTGCATCAATCTGAAGTTACTTCCTGCCATTGTTGTGTCACATCCCCACTGTCTCCTCTCTTCCTGTCAATCTAGTCCTCTTTTCCTCAGCAAGGAAGCTGGAAGCTTGAAGAGGATGCACACTGGGAGAGGAGGAGAAGGGGGGAGCGCTGTAGTTGTGTAAGTTTGTGTTTGTGTGATTGTGAGAGCGAAGGAGAGCTGCTGAGGCCCTGATAAGACGTTGATGGTGTGCAGAAGAAGCATCAGTGTGTTATGATAACGCCAAAGTAAACATCGGCCCCAGGTTGGCAAACTGAAATTAGGTCACACACTGTAAAATAGTTCAAGTTTTGAGGTGATTTTAGTTAAACTGAGTGGACGGGTTTCCAATTTTAAGTGGTTAAAACATCAAAACTTAGATTTATCATATGTATTAAATGATCTTGAATGTGAACAAAACAAAGAAATGATTACAGATTTCAAAACAGAATAATCTTGGAACCAAAATGCATCAAACCTGCCATGAATTAAAAACTGCTGCAATGCCAGAGTCTCTTTCCTATGTGAGGCTGACTTTACATCCCAACTCTAAAACTGGAACCTTTCAAGCTCAACTAATGTTTGCAGTTGGACGAGCAAAATATATTCCAGAGAAAAGTTTATGCTCAGATGAGAAAGACTCAGCTATTTTAAAACATCAACAAGTTGCATAGATTGTAGTCAAACTCAAAACCAGCACCAATTATCAAGCATGGCGGTGGCAGCATTATGCTGAAGGTCCTTTTTGCTATATATTTGTGCAATGTTTGCAAAGTGGGTGTAATAAAGAATAAGAAGCTGTGGTTGAAATTTGTACAGAATTTGGTGTTCAAAAAGTAAAATTATACTAAACTGCACATCAAAATGAGTTTGATGTTAAAAACCTCTTCTTTAACCTTACTGAATATTTTCTGTAAAATCTTAAAAACGGAACAAGCCAATTAAATTAACTTTGGCAATTCTCCAAGAAAAGTAGTGACATTTAATGAAATATTTAACGTATTTTTCGGACTATAAGCCGCTACTTTTTTCCTACGCTTTGAACCATGCGGCTTACAGCCCTGTGCGGCTTTTCTGTGGACTTTTCTTCGACCACCAGGGGGCTCTGTAGCAGGAAGTGAATCATTGGAATGTCAAACTTGGAAATCAAAGAAGAAAGTGCTGATTTTCATCTAGAACGAGCACATGCTAGCACCAGGCACGACGGAGAAATGTTTTCAAACTCATACGATGCAGCTTTTAAGTTGAAGGCTGTCGATCTGGTAGTACAGGAGGGAAATAGAGCCGCTGTACGTAAACTCGGCGTGAACGAAACTATGGTTCGACGTTGGAGACGGAGGGCTGCGTCCTTAAATCGTGCACATTTATTAAAGAAAACCGAGAGCGACGGAGATACCAGCGGCTAATCCAATGTATATGTACGTTTTCAGTTTTTTTTTTTTTTTTTTTTTTTTTATTGTAGATGCGGCTTATAGTATGGTGCGCTCTATAGTCCAGAAAATACGGTATTTATTTGAACCTGTATGGATTCTAGAAAGTCCCTAGGAAATTCAAACTTCTTCAGGCAGCTGTTGTTTGTTCAAATCTTTTGCATTTGTATGTTTTATATTTGTTCAAAACTCAAAAATAACAACACAGCTAGCATTTAAAACTGATTCATAAGAAACCCATGCTTATGATCAGACTTCAGAAATGCACTCCAGCAACTTCAGCATTCATGATTTCACTTCATTTAAATACAGGGAAGACATGGTGGTATGATTTGCAGGTTTTCTGTCTGCAGCTTATTGTTTTATGTAGTCCCTCATTTCTTCATCATTTCTTTTCATGCATCGTTGTTGTAATAGGTGGTTTTAGTTTCAATCTCTTTGGTGGCGCCTTTTTTTTGTTATGTTTCCTGTAGTTTGAGCTTTTCCACCGGAGAATCCACTAATACTAAAACAGTCTTTCCCAGTATCTTTATTTTTTTTCTTTCTTATGACTTTATATTGTTTTTAACTCCCTAAATAATATTACAACCCATCAGGTCCAAATCTCAGCTGACCCATCTCAATATATATTTAAGGTTAAACATTTTCTTTTATGGTAAAAGAAAATGGACTGGGTTTTAATCACCATGTGTACTGGAGACAGTAAAGTTTTTTTTTTTTTTTTTTTTTTACTCACATCAGCAGCTGACCTCATTGGCTATAATAAATGACAGTAATGACAAAAGCATATGTTCAGCAGGACCTTTGGTTTGAAATTACAATGGCTTATTGTGTTGCATCCACTTCAGTCACGGCCTTCTCATTGTGCATTAAGATGAAGGGTTTCTGGGCGTGTTCTTCATGTGTGCCTCTCGCAACCTTTAAACTATACTGACGTCGTCTTATGTTTCAAAAACTATGTGAAGTTCAGAGAAACGTAACGATCTATACAACACAGTTCATGTCACACGTGCGGGTCGACCTCGCCAGAGTTTTCACCCCTCCCATCGGTTGTGTTGCATTCAGGGCACCAAAACGGGATTTAATTAATGCTTCAATTCCTATTTGGTCTTTTTTTGTTTCTAAGTAATTTCTGGATATGTTGAGCACACATCTTCTGCTTTTGTTATGAAAAATTCACAAAACATTCAGTAAAAAATATGAGTTTGTCAAAGGTTTGACTGAATGGATAGGAACATGCAATGACAAAGAGATGTGGGCAAGAGTTTGTTGTGAGCAACTCCTTCCATGTTTAATGTGGAAACAACTGCAAGACATGTTTATGCAATGTATGTAAGCAAAGAAAAAATATATAACAGAACATAAAAAATGTTGCATATGTACTGTACACACCTAAACACATTTTATTTTGAGAGCAGTAAACTGTGATGCTAAAGATCCGATATTAAACCTTTCCCTACAGTGAACATGAATAAATATACTTCCAGATTAGGGCAGATTTGTTTGGATAGTCAATTTCCCATTTAAATAAAAAAAATATTTTAATATTTACTCTGGTTATCTTTGTCTGATATTAAAATGTGTTTGATAATCTGAAATATTTAAACTTGGAAAAACAGAAGAAATCCAAAAGAGGGTAAACACTTTTCACAGCCCTGTGTCTCTATATCCAAGTTTTAAATATCCTCTCCTTTAAATATGTACATGCAGACTGGCGATACTAAAGTTAAAGTAAAAAATGTATACAGTAATTTCAAATACAGGATTTTTACCTGCAATAAGTAAATCATAAACCAAAATATGGAACAACAATGTTGCTGCAAGCTGTTTTTTTCTCTCTAAACTTATGTCAGTTGTATTTGTTATGTAACCTCACAAAGTGACACTCATATCAAATAAGCAAGCCTCCTAACTTATCAGTCATCTCGTGTCAGACAGTGAGCTCACACAAACATTGACGGCACCTACTCTGAGTGCAAACAAAGTGTATCTGACATGATTTGTGTCTCCGCTCTGCTTCTTCATCAGATAAATGAGCCCCTCCAGTTGAAACTTGTCTCGGCGGGGCGCCTCTTCGTCTCCTAAGAGGCGCCCCGCCGTGATGCAAACCTCAGATATTTACTGGCAACGCTGATGGAAAGCGTCAGCTATTTTTACCTTTTTGTAAAAACTGTTTTCCCTCCTTCTTTCCTCGCTGTCATTCGCGGTAAATATTTTTCACTTGGCTCAGATGACAACTTTTTGAAAGCAGGAAGGTTTCTATCAACAGACTCCCCCGGTCAACTGAGTCGCAGTCAGCAGGGCAGGGGGTTAGCGGGTGTTAAGGGAAGCTGCCGCTGCGTTGTTTAGAGGTCAAATGAGAGCGAAGAAGACCACAATACCTCCTGATGTCCTTGTGATTGTGAACATACCAAAATATGTATTTTTTCCTTTCTTTTCTTCTTCCTATTGAGTTGAACTTATGAGCTATTTTCCACAAAGATGCTTCCCTCTTCAAAAATACAACCAGTCTGACTGGAACTCATCTTTTGGTGTTCAAAACCTGAACAGCCAATAATTTTTAAAGCAGGAACTATTTTCTCCGGCGTGAACACAAAAGCTCATTCTTAAAACTGAATGTTTGCAGCAAAACACAAACACAATGGCATCCTCCCTGGGTGAGCAGTAAAGTTCAATTTATGGTTTCCACTTCCGCTTGTGCACAAGGACTGTGTGGCATAAATTTTCTGGTCTGCAGGCCCCCCAGAGTGCAGTCCAAATATATTCACCTGCGTGGATCCTGCCCTGGCTTTGGAGGTGAATGAGTTTAGAAGGTGTTTACTTAAAGGAGAATCGGAGAGGAGATAAGTTGCAGTATTTTTCTAAAGTTTTTATACACCTGGAACATTTTTACATTTTGTCATGTCGTACCAGATCTTCACTGTATCTTATTAGAATGTTACATAATAGATCAGCACTTAGCTCCATGTAGTTGGGGATGGCAGCAAAATGCAACATGGTTTTCAAAGTTTATTTTACAAATATTGATAAAAAAAAAAGAATGTCATACATTTGTACGCAGCTTCCCTAAGTTAACATTTTGTAGAATCACCTCTTCTAGTTGCAAGCTTTTCAGAAGATGTCTCTATACTGCAAAAACACAAACTCTTACTAAATATTTTTGGTATTTTCTAGTCCAAATGCCTTACCACACTGGAAATAAGATTTGAAAGTGCAAGTTTCTAGTACTTTTTCATCAACATTAATGAATTTTTGACTTTATTTCTTGCTAAAAAGTTACTTGTAAGTTAGTTTTGTTTCTAATGTACTAAGATATTTGCACCAGAAACTAGAGCACAAATACTTGGCAAGACTTTTACAGTGTATCAATTTTGTACATCTAGAGACAGAAAACTGTCCACGTCCTTGAGCTCAAACTCACTCAGATTACACAGAGAAGTCCTGTAAACAGCAGAACTTCTAATCTGAGGTTTGAGCTTTGACTGGACCGTTCTAACACACTAGTATACTTAATCCGTTCCATTGCAGTTCTGTCTCAGGTTTTTTGCAGCTTCTAGCAATTTTTCTTCCAGGATCACCCTCTTTTCCTCCATACATATCCCCATCAACTCTGATCAGGTTCCCTGTGGAGAAGTGGCCTCAGAAATATATATTTTCTCAAATTCCTCATGAGTTAAGAGTCTGTGAAAAGGTTTGAACATCTCTGAGCCTGGGGTCTTTTTTTCTCACAACATGGTGTCGTTCTCATTATCTACTGAGGGAAAAGTAGTGAATTGGCTAATGAAGCCCAAATGGTGGAACATTTAAGGCCTGCTGGAGGTGTTAGCTTTAACAGCAGCTAATAATAAAAAGTGGATTTTAGCCTTGATATGATTGCTTATTTTTTGCCCAGGGGGGCCGATTAGCATGTGAGCTGTTAGTATTGGCTCAGGTGTTTACATCATGAATTTTAAGATAAATTCAAGTCAGAGTTCTGCAGATCTGAAGTAACACACACACTTTGAAGAGCCAGCTGTCTCTGAACAGGACATGTGGTCTGACAGCTTAACACACACATCAAACAACTGTCGGACCCCCACAAACGCCTAAACAACAAGAACACACACCTTACACTCCCCAACTGTGACAAGCATCACTAAAAAAAGCCTCATAAACAAGAGAGAACTCTGTCACAATAATAGATCAAAGCCCTGCAACACACGCTGCTGCTGCTGCTCATTTCTGTCCTGGTGCTAAAGTCTTTCCCTTAAGTCTTACGGAAATGCAGCAACTGATGGATGACTATCGAACAAAAAAAGTAAAAACGTAAAGGTTATCTCTGTGTGCATGGTGTGTGGCTTGCAACATGAGGCCACACGTGAGGAAAACAACAACAGTAATTAATATGACACACAGGTGGGTAATTAGGAGAGAAAACAAGAGCCGAATGCTGTGGAAGCAGAGTTGGTGGCATGCTGGGCGACTTGGTGGACGCTCTACAAAACAACACCAGCTTTGTCCAACTGGAACTTGTCACTCTTGCAGAGCAAATATGTTCCTCTTCTTGCACAAGTAGCCTTTCAGCGTCACTTAAACCTTAGTGCATTTATGAACAGAGCTCTAATGAGCAGATTGTGGGAAAAAAAGTTTATAGATGGATTAATCATCAGGGCACTTGTGCTTTATTTCCCCATCAAAGAAAGGATCTAAAAACAGACTGCTGTCGCACCAGAGGACAGATAGGAAGCCTGCTGTGATCCACTTCGGTTTGTTTTTATCTGGTTTTGCCAAAGCGCCCTGACACACCTTCTGCTGTCCGGATGGAGCCACTCAAAAATAATTTGATTTCAGATTGCCCAAATCACGTAACAGGCAACAACAACAGCTGTCTGGGAGTAAGTGACGTTGGTGAAAGCAGGGGCGACAGGAATAAATCCTCATCTTCATAATTGGAGGAAAAAGGAGGATGACTAAGGAGGGCCAGAAGGAGTAGGATGATGGGTGGAGGGAAAGGGGGATGGCTTGGAGGAAGATTGTTGAGTGATACAGTAGTTGTGTCTAAAGGTCGGTGCCCCGGCGCCACTGCTGCCGCTCCGCTGAGAGATGTGGCATGCTGAAGACTTGAGAAGTCCCATCTGGACCAGAAAATAAAACTGAGAAACTGCTGTTAACAATAAGAAAGGTTTTTTTCTCTCATTAAACAGCAATGAATGTAGAAAACTCAATTTTGTAGACTGCTTTATAAAAAATACGATTTCATTGCATTTTAAGGTAGAGTTGTGTCAATTTTGATGAGTGTGGTGTGTCAAAAAGACATACCTTTCTTAATGATCGATGGAAAGATCTTTATTGACATTACAGAACTCAAACATTCTTGTAATTTCTAACTAGCTTTAGAAAGTACAAGAATGAAACTAGCTTTGTGCTAGTTATAAATTAGCATAAAACCAATCAGCTTGATAAGAGAGAAGTCCAGCTACCCACGGGTTTGTGTTTTGGTTATTAGCATAAACATAATTTGTAACTAGCTTTATGCTAATTTCCCACCATAGGTATGCTAATTACCCATAGATAAGGTGGGATAAGGAGCCCACCTTATCTATGGTGGGCTCCAAGTCTTTGAGGTTGGAAGTTACCATTACCCTAATATTTAGCTCCCTCCACAGATTTTCTATTTGATTTCCTACTGAGTTAAGTATTACTATCATTAGCACCTCCTGTAGGGTGGAGTTGACAAATATGCTGATACAGGTAATCAGAGACCAGCTCTTCAGGTCATCCATCAATCAATAAAAGATTAAGGCATGACTAATGTTTTTATGGTTGTGTAATTTTGTTCTTGCAACTCTTGAAGAGAGAGAGAAAAAATCTCAGTTCTTGCAAAGTATGTTGTGGAATTAAGGTGAAATAGATAAAATGTTTATTTATACTTCTAACTCTTGCCTGTTTTCTTTTTTTTTTTAAATCAAATTCCTAAAAACCCAAATAAAACCTCATTGTCTTGTTATGCTAACATTTGCAATCTTTGTAACACAACAGCTAGCTAAGCCCACTGGTTTACCAAAATACACCAGAAAAATTCTTATGTTATTTTTACTTCATTCCCAGATCCATGTTTCAACTTCTGTCATAAAGAAAATACTAGTAGTGTACTACATGCAGTGGGGCAGAAAGAAATTTGGAGAATCTGGTGTACATTTGATTCAAGCTAACGACTGCTGGCAGCTCCACTCAAGCTAACAGCTAATCAAAGAATTCATGGATTTATTTAATAAAACTCATAAAACAGTCAATGCTACATTATCTAACTTTATGCTTTGCAATTCCGTTTGAGTCAGGTTTTTTTTGTTTTCACAATTTCTTCATCAAAACCGTCTTTGTCGCTATGCTAATTGCTAGCTTTGTGGAGCTCAGATATCCTGTTGTTGATTAGTAGACTCACAGGAGTGTTTCTCTCTCCTTAATAAATCGTTCTTCCTCAGGATACAAATATCCTGCTATCTTCTAAATCACACACCCACTGGCTTTGTTTACAGAATGACTCAGTTGTGCTGACCGATAGTTGTTGTGTCTGAATTAGCCTGAGAGAAGAGCGGTTCATGATTCTCAGCATCCTCAAGCAACACAGGTTGTTTGGTTTAGAAATTACAGATAAAAAAACTATCTCAAATAAAACTAATGGCAGCTAAAAAAAATCTAAGTAATTTTTAAAGTTGTGCTAATTTTTGAGGGCCAAGTCTGGAACAAAAAAATTCTGATTTTAGCTTGGTAAGAGAGAAGTCCAGCTTTCCAAGGGTTTGTGTTTTGGTTATTTATTTTTTGCATCAGATACCAGAAATTAAAAATTACACATTATATTGTGACTTACCGTTTTTTCTTATAGGTTTAAGTAGAAATAGTAGAAGTTCACACCCTCTTTTAATCTATCCAGACACTTTTATAGGTTAAAAAAATGTTTTTAAAAATACAGTAGTTTCATCGATTTGAACAAGCCAGACAAGAGAAACCGTATTTTAGTCCAAAAAGCAATAAAAACTATATATTTCTAATTGTGTAAGTTTCTGCATAATTTTTTTTCAAGGTTTTTACATGATCATTTTTCGTATAATAGGAGAATATTTCTGTTTACTTTAGTATTAGGTTATTTTTAAAAACTATTTTAGCAGACCTGCAGAAAAAAAATATTTTAATAAGTTCTGAATTGAAAGCACAAATACATCTATGACCAAAGTTGTAGTCAAACTTATTATTTAGTATTTTCATTAGGAGGTAATCAAAAGTGGACATGATATCTATTAAAGTCAGATCTTTTTCCCATTTTTGTTCTTTGGCATGTTTCAACATGCGCAGGGGAAACAGGACAGGCAAAGAAATGCTGACAGTTTTCCTTTTCATCTGGTAAATGAGGGTGCTCCAGTAACAAAACAGACCCCTATTGATATTAAAATGTTTGTTCTTTATGAAACCTGTGCAGGCTTTACTATCAGCCTGCTGTCCAGACATGTCCTGTTAGCTCTCGTTTTCACAAATGACAGAAATATGTTTTAAGATGGACCCAGAGAGTTAAGATTTTTGTCATTTTGAATTCCTATGCAAGCACAGCAGTGGGGAGTAAATTTTCAAATGCAAATTAAAAACCCAAAATGTATTTTTAAAGTTTTAAAGTGACTTATTAGGGAGTTTTCCAGTTAAGTTACTAATGAAATGAATAGACAGATATGTGCATGGGGGAACTGAGTGCTGAGAGGGAAAGATCGGCGTGAGGGGAGGAGTTGTGGGAGGGTGCGATCCAGATGGGGGTGTGTATATAAGGGTATGCAGATTTCACACACAGCAACAGACTTCACAGTGACTCAGCTCCAGTGGATCTATCTGCCTTATACAAATATTTTTTTTTTCTTCAAATCAAGTCAAAGAAGAGAAAAAAAATGGCTTTCACTACGGCTCCTTATGACTACTACGACTACGAGGAGACAGAGAACTCCACTATGTGCGACTATTCAGAGTGGGCGCCGTCATACTCTGTCATCCCGGTGCTCTACATGCTCATCTTCATCCTTGGCCTCTCAGGGAACGGGATTGTCATCTTTACTGTGTGGAGGGCTCAAGGCAAGCATCGAGCTGCTGACGTCTACATTGGCAACCTGGCACTGGCAGACCTCACCTTCGTGGTCACTCTGCCCCTCTGGGCAGTTTATACCGCCATGGGCTACCACTGGCCCTTTGGAGTGGCTCTGTGCAAGATAAGCAGCTACGTGGTGCTTCTCAACATGTACGCTAGTGTCTTCTGCCTCACCTGCATGAGCTTCGACCGGTATCTGGCCATCGTCCACTCACTGTCCAGCTCCCAGCTGCTCACCCGTCGACACATTCGAGCCTCGCTCGCAGTCATCTGGGTGCTGTCTGGTCTGCTGGCTGCCCCCACTCTTCTCTTTCGCACCACCAAGTATGATCAGCAAACCAACCGAACATCTTGTGCCATGGACTTCAGCCTGGTGGTGACCATTAAGGAGCAGGAGAACCTGTGGATCGCTGGTCTCAGCATCTCCTCCTCGGCTCTTGGCTTTCTCCTTCCCTTCCTGGCGATGATGGTGTGCTACTGCTTCATCGGCTGCACCGTCACCCGCCACTTCAACACCCTGCGTAAGGAGGATCAGCGTAAAAGGAGATTGCTGAAGATCATCACCACCCTGGTGGTGGTGTTTGCTGTCTGCTGGCTGCCCTTCCACCTTGTGAAGACTGCTGATGCCTTGTCATACGTAGACTTAGTCCCCGCCACCTGCGACTTCCTGCGCTTCCTGCTGCTGGCTCATCCCTACGCTACCTGCCTGGCCTACGTCAACAGCTGCCTCAACCCCTTCCTTTATGCCTTCTTTGACCTGCGCTTCAGATCTCAGTGCCTGTGCCTCCTCAGTCTGAAGAAATTCCTGCATGCCAGTCCAAACAGCTCCATGTCCTCGCAGAAGACAGAGGCTCAGTCACTGGCCACAAAGGTGTGACCACAGTGGGGGAAGAGGTTGAAAGACAAAACTTTGCAGCATCATCTGCAATCGGTTTCAGGGTGTCACCTTTGCCCAGTAGGCCCCCACCTTCCAGGCCGCTGACTGTGTGGACTAAAGAGGAGTGAATGTTGTTGTTTGGGGGGATTGAATCACACAGAAACTCCAGACTCTCTTCAAGTGGCAGGCCAGTGAAACTGAACAACAAGGAAAAATGCATGAAACTCTGTTATTTGAGGAAACTCCTGGAGTGCTCATGAATTTCTCTTTGTTCTTGTGTGGACTTTTTGAACTGAACTGGACCACCGCTGTTCTTATTGTCATTAGTGAGCACTTGAGGAGTGATCTCCACCAGATCAGCCAGTGGTATCTTCCCCATGTCAGGCTATGTTACGTCTCCAAGTGAGCATGTAGGAAGGGAGTGCCAGTCTGGAGCGAAGGTGTTGGAGTCAGATAAGATGTTGTAAATTGTAAATTTGCGTATGTATGTGTGTGAGAGAGAGAGACGGGGTGTGGAGAGAGTTAGGGGGGCTGGCTGCCTGCAGACAGACCAGACAGACAAACAGATGGCAGCTGACAAATGGTTTCAGGTTGGGGAAAGGTCCAATTAAAAGGTGGCTACTTTGACAGTCATCTCAGTGTGAGGGTATGAGTTGTGTGCTTGTGTGTGGACGATGAATGTCTCTGAATTTCCTCCTGACAGCAACATGAAATAATTTTGTACATACGTTATTTTTAATTTGTATTAAAAGAAAAGGTGCTCTGAAGAAACAAACACTTTCTCTGGTGTCACTCTGTTCCCTCCTATGGCTTGTTAAGTCTTACTGGAATGTATTTTCTCCTGTCCGGTAAATATGCTTCTTCCTGTTGAGGCATTGCTGGGAGAAGGCTGTCTCCCCTCCTATTGTGTTTGGGAGAGCTGAAATCAAAGCACATGTCTGCAGGAAATGCACCCTCAACTTCTGTTTCCCTCTCCTCTAACAACTCACTCGCACAAACAATCCAGCGAGGACAAATGTTTCTAAAATGGATCAACCACAGGAGTATTTGGTAGTCTCCAAAACAATGTAAAAATCTCAAGTGTTAATTACCAAAATGCATTCCTCAAATGATGACCAAAATAGTCTGTAGCTTTTAGTAGGCTTCCAATTTAGCTGGTCCTGGCATTAACGGCTGGAAGGAGAGGGTCCAAAGTCTTTTATTAGCTTAAATCAAGTCCAGTGTATGTGTGCAGTATTTTATTAACCTTTAAATCATTGTAACATTTACATTAGATGGTCATTTATACAAAAAATTCAGATTTCTTAGATAGGAAATAGTAAATGGAGGCAGTGCCAACAATGATGAGTGAAAAACAAGCCAATTATGAAATATGTGAAGAGTTTCTAATCTCACAGTAAAGTAAGACAATGTAAAAATGTAATATTTGTGCTTTTCACGCTGCGTTACCTTCTTAGGTAGGATCTGACCTTAAATGTTCATTTATTTGATTTTTAGCATGTGTTTCACACAGGAAGATAATTGATGATGCACAGCCTCAAGTAGCTATTTCCTATGTTAATAATTTTTTATTTTCTGTGTAAATAACCATCCAACACAAATCAGCAGCATCTTAAAAGCACATGCAGCAGTATTTGAGTAATCTTGTACCAGAACCTCACTTAAATATATTTTACACAGTCCTTTACCTCATGATGCTAAAGCAAATTGTTTCATGAAGCTAGAAATACAGTACAGGTGTAGCTTTAAAGCACATTTCGAGACTAAACAAATTTGACATTAATAAGCTTTTTATAGGATATAATCAACAACAGCAGGGAGACAGAGGGATTGGGCTAATCCTTAATCAGTGGGTGGTGCTGTTTTTTCTCCTCTTGGTAATACATGGTAGCTTGGCTTTATATGAATAATGGAAATGGATACACTTGCTCTATTTAAGTAAATGTGAATAAGGGAGCTTATTCATATTTCGATAAGTAAAAATATCTTTGTTAACATGGAACAACAAAGTTGTCATTCTTCTCTCTTCATTTATGTCCCAATTGCAACATGAACCTGCAAACAATCTTTGGTAGGTTATAAACTAATTCTAAATGCAAAATATACATGTGATTCAACTTAGTTATATTTGCTAATATAAATTGTTAATCTGGCATTACAGGGCTTCAGATTATGTCACTTTACAAACACCAACTTCAATTTATTGTATTAGGAATGCACGAGAGATCAACACAAAGTAGTTCATTTGTAAAGTGGAAATGAAAAAAATTTTTTTCATGATAAAAATAAAAATCAAGAAAGTGTGGTGAGTATATTTACTCTTTTTACTCTTCATCTATAAATAAAATCCAGTTTGGTAAGTAAATGAACTTCTCTTCTGTCAAGAACACGAATATTTACACAACTAAAGAAATTGGAAAGACATGGAAATAATTAATCAGAGAAGCAGCGAAGAGGCCCACATTAACTCTGGAGGATCTGCAACGATTTACAGTCAGGAGGGAGAATCTGTTAGCAGGATGGCCACACCCTCCCCACTGTGAAACACTGTGGCAGCTGCCAGGATGAAAACCTGAGGCTGAAAAAGGTGTTAAACACTGATGGACGTTCAACTTCCAGCAGAACAACATTAAACATGTCGACAGTGGGTAGACTGAACCATATGCGTAAGTTAGAAAGGCTTAGCCAAAATCGCGATATAAATTCAATTGAGAACTGAATATCAATGTTCACAGAATCTCTTCTTCCAGCTTGACTGAGATTGAACTACATTGCAAAGAGGAATTGTCAAAGGTTATGCTAATAGTTACATGCCCCAAAAGACTTACAGCTTCGTTAAAAAAAGACTGGTTGTAAAAGCGTTGACCTAAGGGGATAAATACAAATGCGCACCACACTTTGCAGATTTTGATTTGTATAAAATGTTGTAAACAGTACATTATTTCCCTTGTACCTCCAAGTTTTCTTCCGCTTCTTAGTTCTGCACAAATTTGTGTTGGTTTATAACATAAATTCCTAAAAGACGTGGAACAGACAACATACATTTAAGTTTATGGTTGCATTTGCAAACCGTTATGCACCAGGAAACAAAGCATGTAGTCTTCAAAGAAGAAGCTTACTTTGTGCATTGCAATTCCATGCAGCAGACATTTTTTATAGGATGACTTGTCACATTATTCTCCACCTGTTATCATCAAAGACAAAGCCCTGCTGTGAAAGATAATCTGACCAGATTATTTTCATAGCATTTTGAGTTTTATGAGGCCAATGTGGTCAATTTACACAGATTTCGTGTCATAAAGTGGACAAACTGCAACTCTACAGAAGTGATTTATGCCTTTGATCAAACGTGACTTGAGTATTTGTCTAAGAGTTTAGAAATGATCACAACGTTTTCTCTGTTGAAAATTAAGATGGGGCATGCAGGTCACAGGTATGCCTTTAAACATCTATGAACATATAAGTTCATAGATGTTTAAACACACAAAAACACACTCAAAAGTGTGTTTTTCATCCTTGCTGGGAAAATTTCACAAAGATATTTTGGGAGGAAAATATAATTTTTCTTGAACTCCTGTCACTCAGTAGATGCCACAAAAACTGATTCTCTGTATCGATGTGAAGCAGTGTTGCCTGTCTCTCTGTAAATCATAAAGGTTAATGCATTTGTAATTATGTATTTCAGCTCAATTAATTAAAAGCTTTTTACTCAATCTGTCAATAAAAGGCATTTTCAGTTTGAGCCATCATAAATGGAATAAAGTAATTCAGAATTCAGTTTTGAGAATTTAGAAACACATTTTGCAAAGTGTGGAAAATAAACTCTTAAATTAAGGAGATTGTTAACTTCTTCAAAACATTATTCCGTCAAAGGAGTTTTGTACTTACTTTTTATGAAGCAAATGTTAAAGGATTAGCTTAGAGAAAGAGTAGGGAGTATCTAACATGCAGCTGATAACTTCCAATGAGCTCAGAAGGAGGAAAAACTACAATGACAGAAGCCTAAGAATCTGAATTTAAATAAGACTGATGTACATCAGTCTTCAGAAATCACTAAATGATAAGAAAGTAGCCAGTCAGCTAAATGTGCCTCAACTCTGCTGACAAAGTAATGATTAAGCAGCTTAAATCAGTAAGATGGAGAGGAAGAAGGTCGAGGTTTTAATATTTAGTGACAGCAGATTATGTGAAATGTCAAAGAAGCTGCATAGTTTATTGTTAGAGAACTGTGGCATCTTGAGGTCTCCATAGCAACTACTTGATTCTTCAAAATAAAAAACAAATTGTAAGATTTTACAAACACATATAAAAAAAGAGTCTTGCTTGTGATAACTTTAACTTAATTTCAGGTTTGAGACAAAGGAAAAGCTCTTTTTTTGCTTCACAGAATTTAGATTAATACACTTTCTTCTTTGAGAAAATTCAGGAGATTTGACACACATACAAAAATCAACAAACCACAAGACTGTGGTACTGTTAGTTATTTTGTTGTGGGAATAAAAATGCTGTGTAGGTGTGTATCGCTAAGGTTATTAATAGGCAACGCAAAGGCGCAACAGAGCCACGTGTGGCTTTAGAGTTGCAGGCAGTAGAGCGCTGATGTGGAAAGGTTGCACAAAGATAAAACAACCTAGTTTCTTAGAGTGGGCCCCTCGTTACCAGACTTGATACTTAAATGTATATTGGCAGAAACTAAAGGAGTTTCTATTAGCCCTCCTTAAATCATTCATTATCATATCAATGGGAAGCAAAAAGCTGCAGGTTTCAGTGCAGGCTTGAGGCCAGTCTCACTTTATGTCAGAAACACATGTCCCTGTCATCATAAATCAGGATCTAATAAACCGGGTCAAGCAGAAAACAGACAAAGGAAGCGTGCGCATATTTCTCCCCTGTCCTAACAATAGAAGCAGAGCAACTCGGCCTGCGGACCGGACCTGAAGCCGGGTCCGACCCTGGTAGGGAAGGATGAGATGCTGACCCCTAAGGAGTCTTGGAGCACCCTTAGCTTCCTGCCACATGGCTCTTCCAGAACAACCTCCCAAGAGGAAAGCTGGCCTGACGGCCAAGCAGGAAAGGTAGACCGAGGGTGGTCAGGGTAGCAGTTCCTGATCTGGGTATCCTGTCCTTCAGAGATGTCTATTTGCTTTTACAAGATGCTTACTTCGCAACCCTATCTGCAATGAATAACTGCAGATAAATGCTTCATGTTCAACATGATCGTCTCTAAATATTCAGATAATAACATGGTTGGCAACAAACTGAGACAAGCCCCCTGAAATGATTAATTGGAGGCATCTCTCCCTTCTTCTCGTCTCCCTGCCTGCCTCTATAGATTACAGATCTTTTCAAAGACGCTCACACAAGGCAGCATTCGTTAGTGAAGACACGTAGTTTCCGACGGAGCGGAAGAGTCCAAGCTTTAGGAGTCTCCGGATCTTAGGTTGGAGAGGATCATCCTCTTCAATAGGCACAGAGACTCCCTTAATTCTCTCCTCTATCCTCGCCTTTGTGCCTCCTTCCCTCCCTCAGGTCTAAATGGAGGCCCTGTCATGTGCAACAGGCCTGAACCAGTTTAGGGTCTCAGCTGCAACGATGTTGTCCTTACAGGTAATAAGTGGCAAAAAAAAAAAAAAAATCTCCATCAGGGCCTCATCCAGAATGACAGTGTGCCCTGCTGATTATCTTGGATCATACAAATGTGCAACTTTACTACTAAATTATAACAGTACTTGTTATACTTTTACGTCCACATTTATTATAACTTGATGAGAAGATTCTGCTGCTTTCCGCTCTGTTTGGATGCCACTGTGATAATTTACTTGTTTAAATAATTTCCCAGTGGCATAAATCTTTGTGCGCAAACACTCTGGTGTTTACTCAGTCACACTGTGGAGAGTCAATCTTCTTGTTAGTGACATAAAGCATTTCTTTATAGTCTCTCTCAACAGGCAGATAAGTTTGGAGTTCAGTTCAGAAGTATTTTTAGAAATTTATGACATTATGCAACAAAATGTTTCCATCATATGGTGTTTTATCCACATAAAAACAACCACCATGTAGACAGTTTGGTGTTTTGCCCCAATGAAACAGTTCACCTCTCTTGGAATGTGGTTTCGTAAAAGCAATTTGAAAATTTAAATGCAGTTTGTGAATCAATGTTTGGGCTCCATGGGGTCCAAATATGTTTTATATGTATATTCTAAGAAGATTTAGATTTAGAATCTGTGAATCCCTTCATTATTTTACAGAGTTTTCTGTAGTACCGTATGTACTTAAACTTTGATTGATTGTGATTCAATGTATGGGGATGTCAGGGAGTCAACGCAATCTGCTGGGTTTCCTTGTAAACTTTCTAATCTACTTTGAATAATTAATTTAGCATACTGTGCTGTTTGGTAGCTAGAAACAACTGAAATTAATGTGTAATTAAATTTAAAACACATTTTTGTAAAGTAATTTGAGACGACATTTGCTGGCGCTATATAAATGAACAGGAACAAACTGAATTGAATTAGATGTCATGTTTATTTTCTGCAGAGGGTCCTGGCAAATTGACAAATGTTTGGTCAAGAACTACATGCTAGTACATGTAATGTTTATGGATTAATGAGTGTTACTGCCAGTGCCTATAAGCTTTTTATCAACAAATTTAGCCAATTTAAAGCTACTACCAAAGAAAATTTGAACTCTAGATGCCTATTAATCAACAAATGGTACACCGGGGCTTTAAATTTGGTTTAATAGTATTCAGTTTGTATATTAATAAACATACTGAACAGGATTTACGATTGTGAACTGACACTGCACCTTGTCCAAGTTTCTTTGTGATTTGCTACATATCAACAATCGTAGCAAATTGTATTTATGATTGGGAACTGTGTGTTCAGTGATGCGCCACAGCACCATACTGACTCCAGGTCTATTCTGCAACTTATCTTCTAAGTGTGTTATACAATATTTGTAGTCACTCAATAAACAAACACTCAATATTTTACAGAAGAACTCAATAATTTTCCATTTTTGTAATGTAAAGAAAAACATCCTGGGTAGATTTCATAAGGGATAGGAATGTTTGCCTTATCCATAGGTTCCCACATGGCATTGCTCCTACTCAGCAGTCAGACTTTGTTCATTTCAAATCATCTGTGAACAGAACAAAAGAGGGGCGGCCAGAGTAGACAGTGTAATTCCACTGAGAAAGAAAACATCAGACAAACCGGTTTTTCCTTTAGAACATCACATCAGGAGGACTTTCTACCACAAATTGTCATGCAGCCTTTCTCATTAAACACAAAGTAAAGAATCACAACTGCTTGCGTTAGATCATTTTTCTGTAAAATATATTGTCTTTACAATTTGATTAAACACCCCAGCTTTTTGGATAGCCGCATCAGCTCTAATTTAAGAGAAGAAAATATGAAACTTTTAAATAAAAGAACACCAGACCTATTGTAAAACATGAAAAGGAGTTAATTTTGTTCTCTGTGCAGAGTACAATGAAGTCTCACTTTCCCTGAGTGCAACATGTAAAGCACGTGGTTAAAGGCGGTCCAATCAAATATTACAGTGTTTGATCCTCCTATTTTGATGGCAACATTTTTTTTATGGCCAGGAAGTGCTGAACAAACGATCATAAAATTTACCAATGTAGCAAAAAAGTAGATTTAACATGAGAGAAAGAAATATATGGTCATTTGCAAACTTCTGATGAAGAATTTTATGTTAAAGGAAAAGTAAAACGGTTCTTATGTTGATTTCTGTTCTTGTTATATCACTGTAGTTGATATTGTGCGGTAGAGAATAAATCAATATTGTTTTTTAAACTTTTACTTCCAAAGAAGTTTCTAATGTGAAAATCCTTGCTGTCATGAAGTCTCCAACTGCTTTTGTTAATTGCAAACATAAATAATAGTAAAACCTGGAACAGTAAACAACAGCATCCTGAAAACATCAAACATGGAAGTTTTCATCATGATTATGAACAACTTAATCAGCTAAAACTAATAATGTATAAATAGATGAAATAGGATCAGAATTTGGTCAAACTCACCTCAATGTCCTGACTTCTGCACAGTGCTACTTTCAATTACTGTTCATATAAACCAAAAATCCATTTTTAATCTTTAATGTAACAGATGTTGAACATTTTTGGGGGCATTTCCAAACCTATTTATCTAATATGACTGCCGTGATTTCAGCAGAACATTTGAAGACAAAGCCTGAAACAAATTATGTGTTTCAGAAATACTGACAAAAGAAGGTCCTAGAATTTTTTACTATATGTGTTATATGTCTATTTCTGTACCCATTTGTAAAAAATGAAATGGTTCTTTGTGTGACATGAAATACGCAGGTTAAAATAAAGCCCCAGCTTCTTTTAAACAGAGGCTCTTTGTTCAGTCTTGAAGGATAAAGTAAGAAGTCAGTCAGCTGCTGGGCAGCTGTTACAGCTGCTCCTCTGCACCAGATATAGTCATCAGAATGATGTCCAGGGTCATTAAATAAAATTTAAACACAGTATGGAATCATGTAACAATGGATTTACAAAGTGCTTTGGTGGTCAATTGAACATTTTTTTCACTATATAACTTGTAAAAACTGAGAAAATTAGGCTTTTATCTTTTGATTTCACACTTCTTCGGCAGGTGGTTTGTTGAAAGTTGAGCTATAAAATTCCACAGAAAGCATATAAGAGAACATACAGAGGTCTGGATTCCTGAGGTATAACAGGGTACTGGTGTTAATTTGAGAAAGCAACTGCATCCTGAAAGTGTGAGCTTCATCACATAGGTGTTATCACATGCTAATTTAATGTTTTTTTCATGAGCCTAATCCTTTAAAGTTAGAATGCAAATTTCATACCAAACTAATTCAATTCAGACACAAAAATAAGAGCAGTTAATGTTAACAATACAATGTTCTCCAAATTTCAGATCATGAAAGACCAGAGTTGTGATTCAAAAGTATAACGTCATCAGACTATCTCCATAAATGAAATAACATTTCAGAATGAATGCTTTGATTAGGTTACATTTTATCCCACTAAAGACTATTCATGTAGTCATAAATTAATGAAATGAGCGTAAATTGTTTATAAATTTAGTTTGTCATGTTATTATGTCACTGTTTAATTGGCTTAATAGCAATGTTTGCAAAGTTCAACAAGCGACAGCTGGGGTCACAAGTCTGTGCCGCAGTAATTATGTGGGAAATTTTGGAACCACAATGGCGTTGCAACATACAATCAAACTTCTGTTTATCATACTTTTCTAAGTATCAGTTATAGCAGAAAAATTCCCCTCTTACCAGTCTAAGTATTAAAAAACCAAATCTAAGTAAGCATTCTTGACCTTGTGATAGCCTGGTGATCTGGATGTACTCCTCCGCTTGCCCGCTGACTCTAGTTAGGTGGGTGTATCTTTGCTGCTTGTGAGTCATGAAATGAATTTTAACTTTTTAAACAATTTAAATACTGTCAGTAATTTCTTGCTTACTCAAAAATACCTGGTGATGGGAACTTTGGGATTTTTAGAATTATTTTCTCAAATAAATGTATCTCCTTTATCAACAGGTTGCCAAATTTCAGTTTCAGATATATAGTATTCTTTGCACAGAGAAACGTAATTATAGTGTGGACCAACAAATGAGTAGGAATAGAATATCATGACAGAAAGAATACAATTTTAGATCGCTAAAACGTTATATCTGGTTAGAAATAAATGAAGTACAGTCTGCTTTCAAGAACGTGTCTATTTTTAAAACAAAATGGCATGCCGTAAAGCGGGGGTTAACCTCAGAAAACGAGGCTAACAGTGACACCTAGTGATGACCTGGGGAAAAAAAATACATCCCCGGAACTTTGATGTGAACGTTTCTGCAAAACCCGGAGGTGTTTAACGGACGGAACAGTAAACTGAGGCCGAGGCCTAGTTCTGTGTTTGGTTAGAGTCTCCGTGAATGTAGGAATGCAAAAATAGATATAGGTAGTTCCAGGTGTTTGTTGGCAGAATGGTGTCCCACCGACAGGCCCGGGTGTGGAGGTATGTGGAGCAGGGCAATCTACTGAAGCTGAAGTCGTACCTCCGAAAGCACCCGGACCTTGATGTGAACTTCTCCCAAGGAAAGATGCGGAGGAGCCCGCTGCAGCTAGCCTGCTCGCTGGAAGACGACGCTGCGATGCGGCTCCTGCTCAAACGCGGAGCCGATGTTCTCCACAGGGACCGACGGGGAAACACGGCGCTGCACATCGCCGCCAACATGGCGTTTGTAAACAGGAAAACTGGTGAGGGACTAGACTCTTACCCTGGATCAGAACTAATACTCACAGCTGGCTTTTGTTTGGTTTAATTTCAGCTTTTTTTTCTATGTTTTCATCTCGTAGTTTATGAGGACATATTTGTACCTCTCAAGAAAAAATGCCCAGAAGCTTTGAATGCCCCAAACAAAGCTGGACTTACACCGCAAGACGTGCTGGACTTGATGAATGATTCACAGGTGAACAACTTGGTAAAAACTCCAATGCTAACCTAAAATATAGCGTTATTTTTAATGATTAATATATGCCCAGACAAGCATGAAATACTCCACAACTACATCTTATATTTATTTTTCTGATTCAGATTGCATATATTTTGGTTTGTACATGTTGCCAGTAGCAAAATCTAGGACCAAATTTCAGTTTATTGATTTTTTTTCACTCAATTTAACAAATTCCTTGATCATTTTACAAACACGTTGTCTTACCACACCTAACACAGATCATAACTACAAAATAATAGTGAGTGAATCAGGTCTCCAAAGAAGCCATTTAAAGCTTATAAAGGAAAGCCTGTAAACATACACTTCCATACATCTTTAATATACTAATATTATGACTACATTTCTTTGCAGTTGACTATAAATAAGTAATAGAAACATACTTCAAATCTCTAGAAGTCAAAGCAGACCCAATTACACCCAAGATTGTTATGAAAGGTCAAGAAAGTTGGGTACAAAACAATAAAAACTCAAAATGGCAAAGGAGATAAGTCAACAGCACCATGTTTTCTCAGCAGGGAGGACAAAAACACTTCCTGGACTAGTGAAGGACAACAAGAGGCAATGACAAAAGAAAGATGCTCCTATATGTGATTTTCCTTAAGCAAATAATGACGTGAAATAAAATCCCTTCACTTTTATTAAGTGCGAAATAACTGAAGTGCAACCTAACTTGATTTAAACTCTATAGAGTGATTATTTTTGCATGTATAAACTAGTTGTAAATAGCACCAGAGATGTGAACAATGTCCCGTTTGGTGCAGATTGGAAGTAAGAAAAATAATAACTGGACCATAGGAAGTTTATGAATTGGAAAAGTTGAATAGGCAAAAAGTATAACAGAAGATGACATTTTGTAACTTTCATCATCGCGTTCAAACTCCCTGAGTTGGTCTTTCTGCCAGTTAGGTGATATTTACATGTATTTTCCCTTTATTTGTTCAGGCTGCAGAGAGCATGAGCCGTCCACCTGAGGCAGATCCTGAGCAGGACTGGATGGGGAAGCTGATCGGTGCATGCGAGGATGAATGTTTTGAGGCCTTTGGAGCATATGGTACATGTTAATTACTAAATTTAAGATGTGACAATTTGCTTCTTTTAACTGTGATGCTTTTCTTTGCCAGCTGATGATTACCTACCTGTCGACGAAGAAGAGGAAGACTTTGGGGACTGGGCGGATCGTATCAGAAGAGAGTATTTTAACAAGAAACATGCCGAAGCTCAAAGACTGGCAAGCTCGTCTTCCAAGTGGAAGAAAGAAAAGAGGAAACAAAAAGTGGAAAGCAGTAAGGAGCTGCATGAAAGGTTGCAGAGAGAACACGAGGAGTATCTGGCTCGAGCGGCACGCAAAGAGGAAGAGATCCGGCGGGGAAAGAAAAAGCAGTACGATGAGAAATGTGCCGCCACGTTCAGCACAGCCGCCTCAGCATCAGTAGGCACGAAGCTGAGCTACAGCGACATCCCCTGGCCGGCTCCCAGGGGCACCGTCCGGGAGATGCTGGACGTGATGCTGCACGGCGTGGACCGAAAGGACGAGGCGGCGTTTCGCAAGGTGCTCCGGAAGCAGCAGACACTGTGGCATCCTGATAAGTTTGCTCAGCGGTGTGAAGCTCGACTGGAGGAGAAGGACAAGCAGCGGATTCTGGACACGGTGACGGCTCTGTCGCAGGAACTCAACAGCCTGGCTCAGAGTCTGAAAGCTTAGAAATCCTAAAACTCAGCACATGCACCATATTTACTGACAACATAGTCCAGGCACTTGGTCACAAATTCACAGAGAAATTGTTGGTGTAAAATGAGGGAGTTCTTGAAATAAAAAAAAACACTCATATAGGTTACAGGCAGATTAAAAAGATGGGACACTTCAGGCTTTAAATATTTATCTTTTTAGGATGCAAAGATGATGCAGCATAAATATGAGTGAACAGGTTGAAATCATACATCCAGGATCAGAGTTTTACAGAGATTCCACCAAATAAGACAAATATGGCTGCAGATAAGGCAGACACTGACTTCAACAAGTTCCTGGCAGGAAATTTGATTACTCATACTATTAGAAATTGTATTTAAATATATTGGTTTCTTGATATGATTCCAACTTGTAAGCATTCATTTTGAGTTGAAGTTAGGACTGGAGGAATGTCCTTCAAGTTTGCAAAATTAGTTTAAAATAATTTTGGACAAGATTGACTTCATACAAACAAGGAGAGTGTTAGGAGGAGTCTCATCACCAATGAAAACACTACCAAGTGTCAAGCAAAGTGACGGTAGCATTGTGCTGAGCGTCTGTTTTGCTGTCAGTGGTATATCACATAAAGTGAAGGGAATATTGAATATTGACAGTTTGGAGGATGACCTCCAAACTATCTTTTAGTTACAAAGCTCTGTTTCTCTGAATAAAAAAATGTGTTTTGTTTTTGATTAAACAACATTTGTAAACATGTCTCATTTCCTGACTGCAATATAAAAAAAATCTAAAATCCATTTTTGTTGAATTTTTTCTCAGAAAAAAAATTACAGCTCATTGTCGTGTTATATTACTATCTAGGGCAGCGATATACGTGTTTTGTCTTGTTTTTTGTTTTCGTTTTGCTTTTTTCTTTATTTTTTTTACTTCGAAAGTATCTTAAATAAGACATCTTAAAAAGAAAACTGACCCTGTATTCGGCCAGTTTACAGCGATGCAACCGAATAAGAAAATATGATGGTTGCCAGGTTTGTGAGCTACATCCCGCTTTAAAGATTATGGCCAATCCCGCATAAATTAAAAAAGACAAAGGAACTGCATTAATTTCACTAACTCAAGGCAACTTTTACTCTTAAAGCTGATTAAGTCGAATATGAAACAACAGAGACGTTAACAATAAGAAGGCTACAGTTCAATTGTATTTTTTTATTTTATTTTTTATCGTGAAAAAACATTACCTTTTATATTTCTTAGTTTGGACAATGCCTTTGAGTTTAGTATTTACGGTTCTGCTTCTGCAAGATTAATCTGCAAATGTAGTCGATAAGTTACAATTTAAAGCCGGTATTGCGTTTAAAAAAAATATTGTGGAATATTTTTACTTGTGCACACACAGTTTTTACTAAATTGTGTGCACACACAATTTGCAGAAAAATTGAATCTTGCTGGCACAGCGGTGCTCTAAATCACAGCAAAACTCGCTTACTTTCGGAGGCGGCGACGGTACCTGGCAACCCGGAGACGCAATCTGTGTCAATTGCCGTGGAGCGAATAAAGGCCGTAGCCTATTTCTGACTGGGGCTTATTTTTGTTTAACGTGCGAAGCTGTCTTTTGCTCGTCTACAAGCCGCGTTGATGATTCATTTTTACTAACCGTGTTGCTCGTTTTTGTTCTTTCCGACTAGCGTTGCTTGGTTACCGTTTTCCCCCTTTCCGCGCTGTAGCGGCAGGTGTATAAGGTGAAGAGGCTTCAGGATGACGCCTTTCTCTTTCATCGCTCGACGCGAAAATAAGACTCCTTAGGCGAGCTTCTGTCTTTGTTCGCTGGACGTTTTCTTATTGGATATTATTTTTAAAGAGGAGTAAACAAACCTCGAGCCGGAATGTGGATAATTAAATTTTCAAACCAGTCGTCATTAATAGACAGTAATTAATCAGTGTAAGTTAATTGTCTGAAGGGGATTACTTTGGTTGAATTCTGTAATGTGCTGCGTTGGGTTGTAGCAGACAGCTCGGTGTTCAGGATCAATCGGCCACAGGAAGATTATCAGCCCTGTCTGACTGTCTGTCTGTGGCAGATAAAAAAAATAAATAAAAATGGTGTTTCGGAGTGAGGAAATGTGCTTGGCGCAATTGTTTCTGCAGTCCGGCTCTGAATATGACTGCATCAGTGAGCTGGGAGAGCTGGGACTGGTCGAGTTCAGAGATGTAAGTACAAACAGAGCCACAGTTTGCACATCTATCTATCTATCTATCTATCTATCTATCTATCTATCTATCTATCTATCTATCTATCTATCTATCTATCTATCTA
>CAEGAE010066174.1:0-17855 GCA_903067095.1 Girardinus metallicus | reverse complement strand
ACATATATGTATATATATATATATATATATATATATATATATATCAAAGGGGATTATGTTCATTACTTTAACTGTTGTCCTATTTTTGAGTCAAATCGAAATCATAACCCAAATGTTTAAAGCAGCCTCAATAGTAACTATGAGCTCCGTTCCATAATTTAAATATTTTTTCAGTAATATGACGAAGCGGGGCGGATTTCGTGTTATTCGTGCCTACCAGGTCTGTGCCGTTTGAGGTAGTGGAGGATAGCGCACTGGGGAAGTGGTGACGGGAGATAATCCGGGAGTGACGTCCAGAACGTGGGAGCAGTTTCTGAGCGTGTCCAGCCAACGGGCTGCAGCGCTGACTTTACTGCGAGCCTGTCAAACACAACCAACACAGCCGACATGGCGGACTGGGGTGAGAAACTAACTTAGGAAGGGCATCTATATGTACATCATCCGCTTTTAGCAGACTTTGTTTAGACAGCCCAACATTCTGCTGTTGTAAAACTCAGTCGTTAGATGTGGATTGGCCTGACGAATATTATGTTGTTGGTTTTACAGACGCTGACAACTTCGAGCCGGAGGAGCCGATTAAAAAGGCGGCAGTGCTGGACAAATGGGAAGGCGAGGACGAAGATGAAGACGTTAAGGTAATTTAACATGATTCGCCTATGTCGTTTTGGGTTTCGTTGCATTTGTCAAGTTGGATTGGGGGGTATTTGTTGTGGATTTCCGGGTTATTTGTCGATGAATTGAAATATTATCTTCCCGGCTGTTACGCCATGCTTCAGCGCGGCTCCTTTTTCCCTGTCAACCCTAACCTCGGGTTAGCTTTGTGCTAGCTGACGGCTAACTCATGTGGCTCTAGAAGACAGCCTGCTACTCGTCTAGCCAGAGGCCATTGTTCGACTTAAAACATACTGCTTATACGCTTGATGTTAACATGTCAACTGACCACATAGAATTAAAAATAAAATTTTTGTGTGAGCGTTCCCTATAGTGATGAAACTCTTGAGGTAAATTTCAACAGCTTAGCCACAAGCTAGCATTTTAACGGGCCAATTAGCTACTAGCATTCTGCTTACTTCTAAGTTCGCTTGCTTTTAAAAGTGAGATTCAAGGTTTGACAGTCCGAGTTATGTCGTGTTTTCGAAATGTTTATTGAGAGGTGACAAAAGTTTCTTATTTTGGCAAATTTATTAACATTAAATATTTGGAGGGTGTCCGGTTCAGTTTGAATTCCTCCAGCTTGAGTCACGTTCAGCATGCGGCATCGCTAGCTTGCTAACAAACTAGCCTCAGAGGAAATCATCCAGTGGGTTGATGACTCAACTGAAGTAAGAACTAGGCCAAAACTTTACGAAACAACGGGGAGCCTTAAGGTTTTATAAAGATATAAGCCGATGTTAAGTTGCAGACACAGAGGATTACAGTTGGTCCTTGCAGTAATGTTGGCTTGTTTTCTTTCCAGAAACTTCTCAATAAGCGTTAGGAAAAAGCTGGCAGAGTCAATTGTTGTCGGTCACATATGGCGTCAGTGTTTCTAGGTTGTCTTTTCTGGCTTGTAGCATTTTCTAGGTTTAGAAAACAGATTATGGTGAAAAGAAAAAAAAAAAAAAACATTTGTCTACAGTAGTCATCCCTATAGTAGTATCTGGAAGATCATGTACCTTTCTATTTTAGCATATTTAAGCAATGGGAGTAAAAACTTGCCACCATAACTCCTTTACATTTTCAGCCACAAACTATTTTCAAGATAAATAATTTTGTTAATCAGGTGCATGCACACGTGGGGGGCTGTTTCAGGTTATACAATCTTTTACCTGTTCATGACAATTTTTCTATGAAGTCCACTTCCTGTTCACATGGCGATTATCTTTAAACTAAGACAACCCCTTACATTGATTGATAAATCATTTATTTATTTAATCAGTCCATCTCATATTTTCAACAGTTTTATTTTGTATTTGGTACAATAAAATTTTGCTTAATTGGAAAGTGAAGTGGACATTAAAGTAGGTTGACGAAAAGAACATTATTTTTGACTTAAATATGACTTTCTCCTTGTCATTTATTTATTAACAATTTAAACTATACTCTATAAAATGTAGTCATCTAATTAGCTGTTCAGTACATAATCAAGAAGCAGCACATGGTCACAAACCTGCTAAAAAAATTTAAGACCATATATGTATAAAGATAACTTCATAAATATTGACAAAATAAAAACAAGTTATTAAGCAATTTAAAATAACTTGAAGATTCAGAAGTGTAGAATCTCTTTTCTAAAAGACACTATCCATAACTTTAAACTTCTTCTCTTTTTTTTATTTGTTTTTTTCTTGTCTCTGTCAGTTTTATTTTAGCTTAATGTTACATGGAACTTAGAAAAGAAAACTTCTAAAGTTGTTCACGGTTTATTTAAACAAATATTTAATGTCAATTGTAATCTCCGGACAGAAAGATGACATTCATTTATTCAATCAAAAAATGTCATTACATTCAGATAAGATCTATCAGTTTTAAAAGGGTTGTTTTTATTACTGTGTACTTATCTAGCTTATGTGTTTTTACAGTGAAAGGGACACTAACATTTTATTTTAGAATTCTCCCTTTTCTAATTTTTCCACCATCATCTAAAGATTTTCAATTGATCCAACAAAGAGAAAACCCTTTATATAAAATAGACAACTTTTATATAAAGTTTCTGGTTATTAAATCATAACAGGAAAAGAGAGTCTGGTATGATTTAACAAAGAATGTCATATCCCGTAGAAATTTGTATTTATATAATCTTGAAAATTGTTTCACTTTATGTTCTGAATGAATTGTTGACTTTACAGCAAGGACTTTGTCAAGAAAATTATTATAACCTTATTTAAAATAAAAATTTTTAGAAACTTTTTAACAGTGTAATTTTTTTATTTGTTTACAGGATAACTGGGATGATGAAGACGAAGAGGAGGAGAAAAAAGTAGAGATGAAGAAGACAGGTAATGTTTTAAATTTGTATGATTGTTACACATTATATTTGTCCTTTTAATTTTAACTTTGTTTTCAAAACTAAATGTTATACATGCAATTTTTTTCCAGAAACAAAAGTTTCTGAAAAGAAAAGGCTGACTGAAAAGATTAAAGAGAAGGAAAATCAGCTAAGGAAGAAACAACAAGAATTGAAAAGGGAGATGGAGGAGAAAGTAAGTATTATTGCACAACAAATGAAAGGGACATTTTTTGCCTTTTTTCAATGTGACTTTACATTTGGTTCGTGCTATTCTAGCCTGAAGAACCTACTCAAGAGGAACAACTCGCAGAGAAGTTAAGAGTCAAGAAACTACAGGAAGATGCAGACTTGGAGCTAGCAAAAGATGCTTTTGGTAGGAAATGACCCCATATTCTGGGATTTAACTTCTTACTGCTTTCTGAATGTTTTTGAGGATGACTTGAGGTCAGGCACCCAAAATCCTCTTAAATGTGGGTATCTGGTAATATATTAGAGCAGATATATTTAATATGTGCTATACTGTAATAACACTTTTACTCTTTGACTTCATACATTTTAAAACCTTGTTCTTGTTTTTGTAGGTGTTAATACTGTCGCAGGAATTGATGCCATGTGTCCATCCTCCAAAGAAGAATTCACAGAATTTGAAAAATTGCTGAAAGAAAAGATAACTCAGTTTGAAAAATCAGTCCATTATTCAAGTTTCTTGGATTCATTGTTTCGGGAACTTTGTATTTCATGTAAGAAAACAACTTTATCAATATTTCCGACGGTATCGGACAGTATTAAATGACTATTGGTGCCTTTTTTAAAATCAAGTTCTAGAGTTATAGTTTTCTCTTGTTTTTACAGTGGAAGTAGATGACTTGAAGAAAATCAGTAGTTCACTTTCAGTCCTACTTAGTGAAAAACAGAAACAAGAAAAGGTAAGTCTTATGCTCTTCTTTTGAATTTGAATAAAGCTTTATAGGCAGAAGGGGGTGCTGTTAGTCTACTCCAGTTTGGTACTGTGTGTTCATACATTATTGGGAATATGTTGTATGGTGTATGTGTTATACACAGTCTAAATTTTAATATTCTTTATTGTTTAATTTAGTTCACATGTAAGGCGTAGTTGGACGACTTTCTAAAAATGTTCCATATAATTTAAGTCGTCATGTACTTTTTTTCTTCTCAGCAAAACAAAGGAAAGAAGAAGAAGAAAGGGGTTGTACCTGGAGGTGGACTGAAAGCACAGATGAGAGACGACCTTGACTATGCAGAGTTTGACGGCGGTTATGCCCAGGACTACGAGGATTTCATGTGACATAGGCTCCATTACTACTTTCCTCCCCTCCTTCTTAACCATCAAAAGTACAATTGTACCTTCCCATGCTGTCCAGTGCCATCCTGGGAAATCTGAACTATGTGCCGCCCCTTTCATTTTGCTTCAGTTACCAGAGGGACTATACCTGGGAGCATCCAGTCTCAGCACTCTTAATGTACAGAATGGCCTTTTCCGTCTCATTCAGCCTCAACTCGCACACGATCATGTGGAATCTGTTGTGTGACCCAGCTTCAAAGAAGAATACATCTGTAACTGCTGCTGTCTGAATTTTGCAGGGCTCTTTTTTTTTTCTTTTTTTTTAATAAATGTTGCTCCTGTTAAAATGGCAGTACAGCAGTTGTAAGTAAAGTGACATAGAAACAAGGTTCTATGCAAATTCCTAAACCAGAATGTCATGTATTATAGGTCGCACTGAAGTGTGGTTAGGTCTTTTACAGGAAAATGTATATAGTTAATATCTCTTTGGTTGCCAAATGCAGAACAATTATTCAGTTTACTATTCATCTCTGGAACAGTTGCATTGTGGGTTATTTGAGAAAGGCACAACATATGAGTAGTGATAATTTTACAGAGTGCACATGACATTCAATATAAGATAAAAGGGATAGAGTATAATAAATGACTTTAAAACCTCACAGCCATTCTCTTGATACATCTCTGGAAGATCCTTGAAAATATGGAGCAAATGATGCTGAAAAGTATTTTCTTTTGCGTGACAGAAATGTAACTTACTAATTTGAGTTTTACTAATGCAGAAAACCAACAGATCAGGCAAATAGAGTAACTTGCTGCAACTGGTCTCTTTAATTGTTGCTTCTGCAGGCTTGTATCAAGTGTGATGAGGAGCAGAGGCTAATGGGCTCCACATGTCTTCATATGGGCTTCAGTTAGTGGAAAGGGGCATCTTTCTCCTTTTTCTTCTCTAGCTCATGACCAGTTCCGATCTTACACAGGCGATTCGATACATGCAATTTTGAAGATATGACCTCTGTTTTTTAAGCATCTTAATTTAATAAATGACTGGTCAGGAGAGCAAATTGTGTGTTGGTCATTCTTAATGTGCATAAACAGAACCTGAAAAAAATGTCCAGTCATATTTGATTAACAAAATCTGATGTCAATAAGAATGTGATAGGCACCTACCTGTTGAACAATGTTGTCACATTTGACAGTGGTGATTAAAAAAAACCTATCAGGTCTTCTGAGATTACTAAAATATTCAGCTAAATCGGAAACGTTTGACAAACAAGATATGCTTGTGGTTAGCAACAGAAAAAAAATTAGCAGGTACAAAATGAGGTCATGCCCAGTGAACGATTGATGCCCAACTGAGCCTGAGATTGCTGATTGTTCTTAAAACCAATCCAGGATGGCTGCAAAACATGTTGGATTTTCATCATAAGGTGCCCAATTTAGAAAAAAGACAAATATAAACAACAGTAACATTAAAACTTAAAAGGGATAATGAAGAGCAATCAGCTGTTTAGCTATGCCAGGTAACTAAACTTGATAGCTAGTGTAAGGACAATCTCAAATCAGATTTGACATAGTTAAATAAATCCATTAATGCAAAACCTGTCTTAAAAATCTTGATGCACTGGCACTTCTGTTTTGAATGTTTATTTGCATAAAAGTGTCAATTTTGCTTCTATTGTGTATATGCATAAAAGTATCTTGTTGTGATCTGTTCCAGTTACGTTTAACTAGAAATGATTACAATTAAACGTGTTAAGCTTGACCAACGAGAATCTCTGAAGGGAGAAATTCTTATTTGCAGGAAGTACTTAAGCATTTGCAATTGGATTACAGTTGTATCAGTTTTCCAGAATTGAAGAAACCTGTTGGATGAGAGGTGTGCTATCTTTAAAAAATAAGTAAAAAAAAAAGAGTAAAGTGGTTTCTATTTCGGTATTTAGGATTGGCATGTTCCATCTAGGCGATTGAGAATATAAACCAGTGTAGAGTTGCTTTAAACCCTGAAAGGTGGTATGAAAGTGTTAGCTCTAAGTGTTTCAAGTAAATATACTGTAAATCTTTTAACTGAGAAGCTACATAAATATCTATTGACTTCTAATAACTTGGGTAAAAAAAAAATATTGTTAGTTGTTAAAACGTGGCATTTTTCAGATGGCTCAAATCATGAAATTGCCCCAAGGCTGAATAATTCAACTTGTTTTTGATAATTAAAACCTCTGCCTACTGGACATGTGACACTGACTGCTCAAATTCTCTGCACACCAACAAATAATCCAAATGATCATTTAAGTTTTTAATTTTTTATTGCCAGATTTGGCCTTTCAAGTTGGGTGAGTCTTTAAGTAACTCTCTTGGGTTAGATAAAACTCAAAAAGCAAGAAGAAAGAAACTATATGGATTCTTTGGAATATGTTGAATGTGCTACTTGGAGCTTTGGCTATAAGAAGTGGATCAGATAAAGAGAGTTAAACACTTTGAAATACCATTGGGCCACTCAGAAATTTTAAGGATACATGAATATAATGTCTACTTTGATTTAGCTAAGTACAACAATGTTAATTGTAGAGAGATTGACTACATCAAAGAAGGTCCTAAACTAAACTGCAAAAATAACCCAGAAACTTTAAAAGTAAACAGGTGAGGATTTGTAAACTGGTAAATGTTCTATTTGCAGCTGTACTTCATTAACTGATGCCACAAAGATTCACATACTACAGTAAAGTGCTGATTTACTATCATTGAAGACATACAGTCTTTGGGGATGTTTTAGACTTGAGGCGGTGTATTAAAAATTTAAGTTTATTTGTTTTATGCATATTTGTCCAATTACATTTGAACACATGTAACTGAACATTTGTAAGTGAGCTCCTAGAAAGGGGCTTTACATATTTGAAAAACTATAACTCCTAAAATCCCTAGTCCAATTTGGGTGTCGATACACCAATACCGAAGGTTTAGATTTTAAATCTTTGACCACTTTTATTATAAAGTATACCTGCAACTTGAATATGTTTTGGTAAATTACTTAAACATCAAAAACTGTTTCAGTGTCTTGTTATTTCCAGACATGAACTTTAGAGTCATTTATCTTTTTCCTCCTGTGGGATTTCTGGGGCTACGTTTCCCGCTCCTGCGGAGTGTGTTGGCCCTTTGTCGACGTCTGGTTTTCCTGTTGTCTCCTCTCGCAACACTTGTTACTATCTGACTTTGGGAGCTCTGCATAGCTTGAAAGATACTCTGACGTGTCACTTCACGATCCCCACAACTGAAGCTTAACGCCACACCCTCATTGGTTTTCATGACCCTAGATGTGCCATCAGAAGTGCCATCAAAGCAGCGCCCAAGTGCAATCTCTTTTGCTGTGCGTGGATCTTGTTCTGTCTCTGTGTAAATTCCATAGTTGTGGCCAAGCGAGTCAAGAGGTGCCAGCATGGTGAACTCATTGGTGTCATTGTTGACAGCTAGAGGTAGGTGGTTCACCAGATAATCTTGAAGCATCGTGTTCACATGGTCTCTCTTACAGCTACCTTGAGGAATCACCTTCACCAGGGTACGATCCACACGGTCCTGATCATACAGCATGCCACTGCACTTGAACTCCAGACACACTGCTGAAACATTTGCCTGTTCCATATCACGAATGCTGCGAGTGTCTCTGAGACCGTACAGCTGGCCTACTGTCTTTGGATGGGTGCCACCCATGTTACGAGACCTGACATTGATTTCATGCGGACTGTTAATTTTAACCTTGATGTAGCAGGCCCGGTATTCCATGGGCTTGGGCCACCAACTCAGGTAATCCTCTGTCCAGCTCATTGGGTCATCTTCATTAAATGGCACAGTGTTATAATCATAACGGTCTCCTTCAACTCTTGAAAACCTGAAGTGTGCAGCACTAAATGGGGCCTCTTCACATTCTTTCAGCTTTTCAAACGCGTATACTGGTCCATTAGACTCCTCAGCTGCGTTAGGACTTGGTTTCGCCACATTAATACTAAATGCAGTCTTCTTTACTCTGCTGTCTTCGTGGTCTGTTCGCCTGTAGTTTAGTTTTCTTAGGTAAGGCTGGGGCACTCCAACAAGGCTGGGATTGAGTTTAGGAGAAGACGGCACAGCCTCTAGTTCCTCTCCTCCAAGGTTAGCCATCACATATGCAGAATAAGCATCAGGTTTTTGCTCATCACAGAAGGAAGGAAGACAAGCTCCATTTGAGCCAGTGATAACACTATCAAAACGACCCCAGGCACGAGGATTAGAGGAGTAGCCAGGTGTTGGCTCCATGTTTATGAGACTCATCACAACTCCCTCTACCTGCTCACTGGGCATGAAACGCTCACTGCGGAAAGCTCTCACTTTGACATAGCATCTGCGATTTTCAGGGACATCAAGATTAAACAGACGCCTCTCTCTGATCTCCATGTTTCCTATCAAAAATGTTCTCTCCTCTCTTTTGCCTCTCCTTTTCTTATCTAACTGCAGACTCCCTTCTTCCTCCCACAAGCCAGTGTCAGGGTTCAGTGACCAAAGCTTCATGTTGCTGAGGTGCTCTGACATCTTCACCTGAGCTGAGTCCAAGAATACTTTAACCTCACCAGCATTTAAAGGCTCATTATTTTCCTCACCTCTAAAGTCAACTGAAAACATGCCGTAGGTTCTCAGTGGAAGCACATCACCTTCACCACCTACAAAATTAAGGTCACTTGAAGCAGCAGCAGCAGTAGTGACATCTCTCGGATCTAAGAATGTAACACTTGCATTGACATTACCGGTAAAGACTTCTCCGTTCTCCTTGTAGAAAGAATGAGGGGGAATCTGGATTTGGACCATTGCTTCCTGGCCTTCTACCTCCCCGAGATTTAGAGTGTTAGTTTCTGAGGAGCTGATGGTCACAGGAGCTTTCTTTCGTAGAACTTTGATTTCATGGTAAACAGCTCCTCCTTTTGTGTTAAATGGAAGCACCTTTGTGGTGTTGACAAATTTTTGCATATTGTCAACAAAAGTCAACACCAGTCTTTCAGTGTCTGGGGGAACCTGGACAGAGAAGGTGCCTTTGTAGCCTGTGCGGCTGATTCTGACTCCATTCATGAAGACGTGGCCAAACCTCATTGGCTCACCATTATCTGCAGCAATGGCACGACCATAAACAACGGCCTTTGTGTCCACACATTTCTGACAGCCGCACTCTGTCACTACCATGGTGGGCAACTGGTAGCCTTGGCACGTCAGCTGTCTCTCTTCCATCTTTGCCACGCCACAGCAGTACGCCACATTGTCTTTGCACCTGATGGCATTGTCCAGCTGTCCAGCACATGTCCCTGAAGGGCACTTGCCTACATCGTAGTAGAAGGAGTTTGTGCTGTTTTGGTAGCAGTCATGTGGAAGGCGAATGAGGTGAGATTCAGGGGAGGGGTTACACGAATGCTCCTCTCTACCTGTATTTGAAATGTATGAATAAAACATATGTTAATATCATAAGACCTACTCTATCGATGCTTGTTCAGTTACTTAGTCAAGGACAAACCTATGATTGTTAGAGTGGCAGGTTTGGTCTTAACGGCACCGGATGGCCCACTTGCTCTGCAGTAGTACTCTCCAGCTTGCTCTTGATGTAAATCTTTCAGCACCAGCGTGCTCTCTGATTGCATTTCCATAAGAATATTGTTATGAAACCTGTTGGTTTACACAAATAGCAAAAATAATAGAAAAGACGATAAAGTTTAACTTTAGTGCAAACAATGCTATAGTAGATGTGCTGCAAAGCTAACAGTAGTTTGTGAATACAGAAACATTACCTTTTACTTCTATCCCATTTACCTACACCCAAGACTAATTTCTTGCTTGTGTCTACACCTGTGAAAAATATGTCTTTAGCTGCCCATGTGTAAAAGTACTGCTCTTAGTTACTATTCGCTTAATTTAAATTACATATTAGTTTTTTTTTTATTATTACAATCATGTTTATGGTGTTGTATGACATGTGTTGAGGCATCTGACAGATTATGTAAACAAAATTTCCATTTCTATGGAAAATAATGTTTTTATTTTATGTTAAGTCCCCTAGGCAGGGACCTAGAAACCAGAGTTGTGTGTCTGAGTTGAGCTCTTACCATTGGTACTTGTTAGGCTGTGGTCTTCCAGCTACTTTGCAGCAGAAGGCAGCACTTTGTCCTTCTCTCCTGGCTTTACTCTCAGGATTGCTTAAGACATGAAGCTTTTCTGGAAAAAATTAGAAATGTTACTTCCATGGCTTATTTAAATTACACTGGCAGTACAGACAGTTACAATATATGTAACTATTTTTTCTCCTTGTCTTGACATTTAGTAAGGAATAACTAAATAATTTTTGTTTACCAGAATAAGGAGTAAGATCTTTGTCTTAGTTTTTTTTTTTCAACATTTCCCACTTTCAAAAGTTGCTTTAGTATTTACACGTAATGTTTTATTATGTTTTCTCAAGATGCCATCTATTTTTTTAAATGCACCTGCCCTTCCTGTTGCAGAACACCCACAAAATATGTTGCTACCACCCCTACTTCATATTTGGGGTTGTGTTCTCAGGCTTGTACCTTCTTCCCTGTTCCCTTCAAATGCAACAGTGATAATTTTGGCCAGACTTAGGTTAGTGTCTTCAAAGCACAGGGAAATTACATTTTGTTTTCCTGTGTGCATTTGCAAATTGCCTTCTGGCTATACATGTTGCTTTTGGGGTAATTGTGATCTCAGTCGTTGTGTCCTTGGGCAAGATGCTTCACCTGCCTTGCTGGTGGTGGTCAGAGTTCCCACTTGACTCAGTCTGCCACAGGGCAGCTGTGGCTACAATGTAGATAACCACAATCAGTGTGTGAATCTGAATGTGAATCATTAAATGACTGAATGTATGTAAAGCGCTTTGGGGTTCTTTGGACACAGATGAAGTTGTATACAAGTACAGGCTATTTATCATTTACCATTAATGGCTTCCTGCTCACTGAGTGGCTTTTCCTACCATCTCGATACAGAATGTATGGATCATAACATTGTCTTAACAGCTTCAGTATGAGCGTTCACAAACCCTTTTGCTTTTCTTCTGGGTTTTTTATGCACAGTTTGCACTAAAATACATACATCTCAGGGTCACAGAACCTATCTACTTTCTGAATGGTATGGACATATAGATATCCACCATAGTGTTAATACTTGCATTTTTCAGCAGATGGCATCTGGGAATTTTACTAAAGAATGAATCACAATTTTTATCCTGATATCTTAGCTGATTTTTTTTTATTCCCCAAAAAACATCAGCAAAGGAAACCGTTTGTTTTACGTGTTCCCTTGAAATACATTCAGAGGTGTGCCCCAATTTAATTTTAAAAAGAAATAGGAATAGTGTGTGTGTAATCTAGCACACACACTATGTGTGTATAATCTAATATATATGAAAAAAGCAAAAAAATATTTCTGTGGTTATTCTGACAACTATACATTCGTAATCATAGGTAACCTAATACATAAATGTTTAGTCCGATTTAGTGTCAGAAAGTAAGAATGTAATTTTCGTTTGTGTGTTTTATGTACGTCTGGTTTCATCTGTATGCGGTATAGAACTTCTTCTATGCAATCCATACCTGCCCTTTTCAGCTGCACACTGAGAACTGAGGTCCGCTCAGTGGTGAGGGGCACAACGACATCAAGAGTTGCGTGACCCAGCAGGCTGATTGTCAGTGTTGTGTTGCCATCTGGGCAGATTCCAGGAATTCTAAAGTGCCCATTGTGGTCAGTGAGGGTGAGGAGTTTGCCTGAGCGAAGAATTGCTGCTCCCTCAGCAATCAGACCACCGGCACTTCGCACAGAACCCAAAAGGATGTGCTCTTCACACATGCAAGCATCACAGTCAGCATTCACTCTCCCGATCACACAGTGCATATAACAATCTAGAAAGGAGAGCAAACACAAATATTAGCTCCTATCACATTAGTTTATGTCCAAGTGAAGACATTTGCAGAATAGTTTGTGTCACTCAATCAAGCTTGGCTCACCTGTCTTGAAGCACTCTGGTCCGTTACATGGTTTTCCTTCTATTTTAGGCCCATTGCAAGTTACTGATTGAGACTGGCAGTTTCGATAGCGAAGCTGCACACCTACTTGACCGCAGAGAGCAGGACATGGGCTCCAGTTTGACCAGAGACCCCAGGTTCCCTGAGTGTTTACACTTCTTTCTGGTAAAATAAAATTACACAAATTATTGTTAAATGTAATAGGTAAAAAAAAAAAAAACACAATAAAATAATTTTTAAAAAATCTTTAGTTTCCAAGTGTGCAAACCTATTGGACAGAGAAAGCGAACTGCGTAGTTAGAGCAGTTGTGTCCAGAACTTTGCTCTTCATTGAGACACCAGAATCCTACACTTGGATCTGCGTGTACCACCTCCCCAGTTTCCCGGGCTGGGACCCATTCGGTGGTTCTAGCTTCAACTGCGCGCGGATTCTCACACACTCTGGTACGGTAATAGAAGCGAATGGCGTCCAGCTGCTCGTAGTCTCCTCGGCCTCCTGGGTGGTCAACGTTGAACCATGTGGTCCACTCAAAGTTGTCTGGACATGTGGCGTTTACAGAAAGAAAGATATGCTTAGCTTATCTATCATAGTTTAACATCAAACCAAAAATACATAATTTAAAACTTCAGGTTAATTGTTTTTTATTATCCCACCATCAGAGTGGTAGACTGCAGGATTAGACTCTTTGTTGTCTCCTCTCCACGATCCTGCACAGTATAGATGAGTGTGACTGATTAATACCTTTGTGTCAGGAGTGGTAAACAAAACATACCAGGTAAGCTGTTCTAAAATAATATTTGATGTTAGTTATTCACAAATATTAAAGGTAATCTAATTCATTGTTTAAAGTTAGCGATGTGATGTGTGAGCCAGGATATATAAATCTCTGCTATGTTGAGACTCACAAAGAAAATGTACTGCTGTGGCAAGGAAAAAGGGGGAGAAAATTAATATGCCAGGGCTACCAGCTGGTAAAAAAATGTATGGACACCAACAACAAAATGTTTGGTCATGCCAGTGCTGCATACAGTGATGGGCCAATGAGGTTTAGACATATCTTCGAGTATGCAATCAGAATTAGCTGTAAGGGGTTACAAAAGCACCTTCTTTGTTTAGGCTTGTCCTGACATTCAATAACTAGTGATAATATTTGTTGAATACCACTTAAAAAATTGTTAATGCTCAAAAGGTGCTCACTCTTCATACAAACAGGAAAACTATTTCAATGTTCTACTAAACAACTGAACTGTTGCTTTCATTTTGTTTCGGAAATTGAAGCTGGAAATGTGACTACCGAGAATGGGATCATTCACAAGTCAGAAAATTTGCTAATTGTTCTGGTGCCAGATTATTTGTAACATAAACTGATACTACAGTTTTTTCTGAATTTTATTGAAAGTTTAAATATTCACAGATGTATACTGGTATTTGTATACACTGTTTCAAAACAAGAAGTCAGAAATGGCGTTATTAAAGCTCATATTGAGTTGAGACATGCATTGTAAATTGCTGCTATATAAATAAGCTGGACTGAATTGATATTAGTCCCATTTATGACATTTTACATGCGTGCTGTCTCGTTAGATACTAAAATTAGGTTTGCTAGGCAATCTCGGACTGTTCAAGTTGTGTTTTCAGTTGACCCTGTTGTATTTCTAATTGGGAATTCAGAAATTCCAGCTTCTGGACACAAGAAACTCTAACACACTAGAGTTTGGGAACGTAGAAGACCAAGAAGCAACAGTTAATATAATATCACATATCCTTTTTATGGAGAATGGAGGTCTACTGGTTGAAGTATATTCCAATTTGTGTCTATGCAGCTCATCCACTCAATCCTTTCAGACAGGTTGATGTCTGCATGTTGATTTGGTTTTTGGTTATTAGTGCATGGACCAAACTCAGGCTGAGGAATTTCAATTAAGAGAAAAGTGGTAGCTGCATTAAATGTTTTCCACTTGCAAATGGTTGCTCTCACTGGAACGACGGACTCCATATTACTTTGAAACTACTTCATTAACTTTGAATTGTGAATAATTTAGATATAAGATCAGCCAATGTACATACATAACTGAGAAAGGAACCAGCAGTAAATATGATCTTTAGGTCCCATTGTTACATTTTCTATCTAGGATTTTTTTTGTGATCATTTGTGAAATTTCTAAACCTTAGATATTTTTGTCTGCTGTAAATATAGTCATACTTGGGTACAAAGGCAGTGCAGAAAATTAGTGCTGATGTAACCAAAGTCTAAAGAAAACCCCTTAGAAAGGCCTAAGATACATTAAGAAAGACCACTTTGATTTATTACAATCTTATAAAATCCTAAGAAATGCCAAGTGTTTTGAACAACACTCTATATGTGAATTTAAAGAAGACATTTAAACATGAATTGGAGAGACAAAATAAAACAAAATACTAAGTGTCACACCTTGAACTGTAAGAACAGTGGCTGCAGTTACTCCCAGAAAGATGAGAAGAGAACTGTGTGACATTTTCACACTCTGCCGCCACACTGAACCCTCCAGACTCTCTCTTCTGGTATGCGTAAGTCCACGAAAAAGTAAATCTTTGGCAGCAAAAACACCTGGAGGAATGATTAAGTTAAAATATGTTCCAAGTCATTAATGTTCAGCACATACTGTACATCCCTATACAAGAGTGAAGTTGATAATAAAATGGCATTAAAACATAAAACGAGTAGCACACTTCACTGCATTTATAAAAATAATAGTTTGTTTCTGGTAAAACAAAGCAGTAAATGCAGCGTACTTCTTGTCTTTGAGCTTTAAAGTAAAAAAAACCTTGGATGGACAGAGCTGTGCTCTCAGATTACACATCTGTGTTAGCCATCACCATTTGTCAGGGGAACACTCAAACATATCTGCATCCACTGTCGAAATCTGGCCACACAACCCAAACACCCACACAAACACAAAAAGGCTGACTTAAAAGGAGGGAAAACTGGACATTAACAACCATAATGTAGCTTCTTCATTGCTAATATTTTTCAGTGGATATTTAGAACAATATTTACATATGAGGCTGAAAGGGGGAAATAAAGAAACAACACAAGTGTGCTTGTTAGATATTAGTTTAGGATTGTGATTTACAAAATGTGCATAGTTTATATTACAGAAGATGCCATTAAAGTTTTAGCTTTACAATACTTTTTATTACTTTTTGCGTACTTTTTACAGTAGGTTACTTTTTAGCACTTTAATTTCAACATGGTGATAATCTGACTTCTCTGCACAGTTTAATCTATCAGATCAATTAGAACACATAAAATAAAGTAGGATCTATTTTTTTCTTACCTGTTTTGAAAATGGACACTTGCTAAAGAGCTTCTGGTTGTATATTTTGAACTGGAAAGTCTTCTCTAAACTGTTTTCTGAAATTTCTCTCTCACTCTTCTCTCCTTCCCCTGTGGCTCCTTGTTCTACTTGAAAATCCTCCTCCTCCGGTGCTTTTATACCTCTCTGCCTCTGCTACCACTCCCTCCTCTCTCGACTACTAGCCACAAGGTCTTTGTTTTTGCACCATGAGATTTTTTATCACCTCCCCTTGTAGAACTATGACATCAAATAAATTATTAGATGGGTTGTTGCCAAAAAGAGGAATTATCATGTGCTCCACATTACAAAGGCAAGTGTTAATAGATTGACCTGTGTGTTAAAAGATCAGTGGTGAACGACTGGATTTGCTCTAATTCCAATCTTCCCATCAGTTCAATTACCGTAAATTCCGGACTACAGAGCGCACCTGATTATAAGCCGCACGCTCTAATTTTAGAAAGAAATAAAATTCGTACTTGTATAGGCCGCACCGGATTTTAAGCCGCAAGTATCCGACTTTCTATGAGATGTTAATTGTAAAGACTACGACGGCAAGATAAAGTCCAAGGGGGTCAGAGGTCTGAAAAAAAGCTGTAATTAAAAATATATATATAAAGAACTTGGGGGTACGTTACCCGAGCTTAACCTTTATCACCGTAACATGTACTCTTACTGCGCAGTTCGGAGTATTTCGATTCAATTAACACAAAAATATGCGACCTACATTTTCTGACAGATTATCAGGAGAGCAGGACTTTAAGTTAACTAATCAACCACCGTGAGTGTTCCTGCGTAATGATCGCAAAATGAAGATTCAAACACATAAATCTGCAACGGACAGAATGTTCCGTTCCGCCAGACGAATTACCTTTAACTTAAAACAGGTATTATGCCGAGAAACATGTGCCTGCCGTCAATTGCACGCCCTGTCGCCGGAGCGCGCATCGCTCTAAACTCTCGCATATTGATGAGGAAACGGACTGAAATCTGACCTAAGAGGAAACTTTTAAAGATATTTGTAACATTATCACGTTTCTTAACCATTGTCGAGGCGGCTTATCTGAGCTGCGGCCGCAGAGTTGTCAGTGCCTGTTGTGGCAGCAACCCTCGAACCTGTTGGTGGACACCTTCGGTGAGGGATGCTGTCAGGCTGAAGAAGAAGTCCTATTGGGCCTTTTTGGCCTGTGGGACTCCAGAAGCAGCTGATGGGTACCGGCGGGCGAAGCGGCATGCGGCTCGGGTGGTTGCTGAAGCAAAAACTTGGGCGTGGGAGGAGTTTGGAAAGGCCATAGAGAAAGACTTCCGTATGGCTTCGAGGCGATCCTGGTCCACCATCCGGCGTCTCAGGAGGGGGAAGCGGTGCAGCACCAACACTGTTTACAGTAGGGATGATGTGCTGCTGACCTCGACTCGGGACGTTGTGGGCCGGTGGCAGAGTACTTTGAAGACCTCCTCAATCCCACCAACATGCTTTCCATTGAGGAGCTGAGCCTGGGGACTCTGGACTGGGCTCTCCGATCTCTGGGGAGGAAGTCACCGAGGTGGTTAAAAAGCTTCTTGGTGGCAGGGCCCTGGGGTGGATGAGATTCACCCGGAGTTCGTCAAGGCTCTGGATGTTGTAGGGTTGTGTTGGCTGACGCAACTCTGCAACATTGCATGGACATCGGGGGCAGTCCCCCTGGATTGGCAGGCTGAGGTGGTGGTCCCCCTGTTCAAAAAGGGGGACCGGAGGGTGTGCTCCAAGTACAGGGGGTCACACTCTTAAGCCTCCCCGGCAAGGTCTATTTGGGGGTACTGGAGAGGAGGGTCCGTCGGATAGTCGAACCTCGGATTCAGGAAGAGCAGTGTGGTTTTCATCCTGGTCGTGGAACACTGGACCAGCTCTATATCCTCAGCAGGGTTCTGGAGGGTGCATGGGAATTCGCCCAACCGGTCTACATGTGCTTTGTGGACTTGGAGAAGGAGTTCGACCGTGTCCCTCGGGGAGCCCTGTGGGGGGTTCCCCGGTAGTATAGGGTACCGGACTCTTTTTATACAGGCTGTCAAGGCCCTTTTTGACCGCTGTCAGAGTCTGGTCCGCATTGCCGGCAGTAAGTCGGGCCCGTTTCCAGTGACAGTTGGACTCCGCCAGGGCTGCCCTTTGTCACCGATTCTGTTCATTACTTTCATGGACAGAATTTCTAGGTGCAGC
>CAEGAE010066167.1:0-41932 GCA_903067095.1 Girardinus metallicus | reverse complement strand
CAGCTGTGATGTCAGCAAGGAGGTGGTGGAGTCATGCTTTGGGCCGAAATCATGGGGAGAGAATCATTGGTCGGCCCATTTAGGGTCCCTGAAGGTGTGAAAATGACCTCAGCAAAGTATATGGACTTTCTGACTGATCACTTTCTGTCATGGTTCTAAAAGAAGAGCCGAAACTTCAGTAGCAAAATTTTTATTTTTGACAAAATACTGTTCTCATTGTGAGCTTTGTTCAGTAAAATTTGATTTATACTGTAGTAGTTCATGACTTGAAAATTATACTGACCATCATTTGCATTGACCATTTAGGAAAATCTGAGAAAATATCACTTGCATAATAATTTGGAAGTGGAATATTGTAGTGGAATATTGACAAAGTTTTGTGCACATTTGTAACGGGATCACAGTTAATGACTCAATGCAATCTGCAGGGTTTCCTTGGTAAAACAAAAACCAGTTGTGCTGTTTGATAACTAGAACTACTTGAAATGTATGTGTGATTTAACTGAAATGACCTTTCTTGTAAATTGCCTCAAGATGACGTTTGTTGTGAATTGGTGCTATAAATAAACTGAATTGAATTCAACTGAATTTTCTTATATGACAAAGAGGACACCGGGAGACACATTAGGCTAAACATTTATTTAAAAAAAAAATGTCCACTCTCTCTCAATGAACCTGGTAAATTTTCATCTTTAAGTAATAATGTGGTAAGCCTCCAGAGTTTTACAGGTGAAGTTAGTCGGAATTTTGTATTTGACTAAGATGTCAAAATGAAATTTCTGCCATTAGTTTTTCTCAGCCTCATCTGGTCGATGCGTGGCCGTCGGTGTGCTACCTAAGATTTTGCACTGATGATTGGTGACCAAAGTGATGGGTGTGACTATCTATGGTCATGAGATGGGATAATTCATAATTTTGTCTGAAATGTGTCCTGCACAGCTTCACCTCCGGTGTAAAAAAATGAAGACAGTGCATCCAAAGTTTTGCTTGTGACTATATCTATTTTATTTATTTATTTAAAACTGGTTCTAAAACTTGGCTTGTGATCCTGATTGAGTAAGCTGGTAGTTTTACCTTGCAAGCATGAAACTGATTTTGTTTTATAGTATCCATGAGACTGGCCGTAACTCAGAACAATGGGAAATTCCAATAAACCCACTGAAGACTCGGGAAGAATAATTGTGGATTTGGACATTTGGGGAAAGTCTGTTTGAAGCTGTTTCTAAACAACCGATGCCAACGCAGTCTACATGACTGCACATAAGTACAAGTCGTTCAGACGTGTCACCACTTCTCCAGGCTTTTGAAAAAATCTAAAGACCAACACTGATCCGTGTTCAGGTTCAGGAACCAGCAGCATCTCTCTCTGCATCTACGCTGATGATGTCTGGAACTCTTTATTTCAGCAGCTCAACATCTGCTTTGTGTTTAAGATTTTATTTTCACAGGTGAGATTGTTCTATTTCACACCCGAATTATATTAGCTGTTAATTTTTTTGTTTTGTCTTGTTTCTTATGTGTATTTTTTTTATTTATTTACTCATTTATTTTTGCTTCTGTGAAATCTTTGAACCGTGCAAATGGTAAAAATGATATTCATCTCTCCTTTTCCAGACTCCAGTTCTGTGTGTCTGATGTGTGGAACCCCGTGGAATTCAGAACTGCTTGGTAACTTTCTGTTTCTGTGTGTGCAGCAAGTTGTTTACCGTTCCGATTTCCAGTATTTGGGTAGAAACAGTCTTAGACGGAGAGCGAGTGAAAGAGAGAGAGAGAGAGAGAGAGAGAGAGAGAGCGCTCCTTCCTCTGGTTTCCTGTGAAAGCAGCATGTGTGTGTGCGTGTGTGTGTGTAAATAGTTAGGCAGTAACTCTCCAGCTGCTGAGCAGAGCAGAGAGCAGAGCAGAGCAGGTCGGACGCACAGAAATCGTTCCCCCAGCTTCTCTCTCGACGTGAATGAACGGTTTCAGAAGCAGTCTCAGTAACATGCCCGGACCGCAGTGCTGCTCATCGTCACGCGGAGTTTCATTGCCATCATCATTAGTATTATGGGCTGTTTTCTTTTTGCCGCTGCTCAAACCTGGGACAGCTGGTGAGTAAAAAAACACTTTAAACTTCGCACAAGCTCTCTGTCTGTTTGACAGCCACCGGCTAACCATCGCCCCTCTCACTCATGTCAGCCATGTTTTATTTTTTTTATTAAAAAAAATTTAAAGTTTAACTTGGGAGTGCTTCCTTCTGGCATACTGTGTGTGTATGGTTGGAGAGCCGAGGGGGGCAACAGGTGACTGATGAGGTGAGCCGCTGATGCCCTCCTGAGTTATGCTGGTGCCTGCTGGACGCGTTTGTTTTCAGGGCGCAATAGAAAGATGTTTCCCTCCTGTAATCAGATAACTCTTGTTTACATACCATGAAGTCTCATATGGAGAGCTTCACTGTTTTACTGCTAGGTAAACATATTAATCACACTCTGGCGCTGTGATTAATCACGATTAATCACGATTAATCACTATGCCTAACTTTGCAAGCTTGAAATATAAATATGCGCACAGATGTGAATCTTGCAGGATTCACATCTGTGCGCCTTCTACTGCATGTCAGCCAATTAAAATGGCAAGTTATTACCTTTATTCTATTTTATTTTTTTCTGTAGCAGAAAGCACGTCATGTAGTCTCCCAGTACTCAAGGGAAACTTCTTCCTCTACATGCATACAAGCAGAAACAAATGTGTTCAGGAGACAACGGACAGATAAGACATATTTTATTTTCTCGCTTTTGCGTGTCCCTCTCCTTTCTGATGCTGCCCTGGGCAACTGCCCATATCAAAAGCTGCCACTGTATGCACGTTTTCTAAAAATGTTTGTCTCAAACCAAACATGTCTGAATTGTTCTCAGTTGTCCAGGGTTTTTGTATTCAGGAAGGTTTAAAGAAAGTCATAAACGTTCGTTTAGAAATGTCCCTCTCCATTCATTTCCTACTGAATTTGTGTGATGAAGTGACAGTCTCTTGTCCTCATCCTGCGACTGGCCTAATTCATGCATATGAAACTTCAAGCTTGTAGATGAGCACACACGGGTTAGCAACGCAACACAAGAAAGTAAAAAATTTTCAACTTTTATTTCTGTCTGCTGTCACACAAAAACTTTCGCCTACTGCTGTCGTTCATCACTCCCACCTGCATTATGTAATATTAACGCGATAAAATATGCAGATGAATTGCATCCATTAACGTGTTGACGTTGACAGTTCCTTGTGAAAATATTTTAATGCGCTACACTGTGCTAAAAGCATTGATTTTATGCATTTGGTAGAACATTATGCAGATTTCAGAGAAGATTTATTTTTTTTCACAGGTTAGACTTGAGCCAGAAAGACATTTCTGTGGGACAGCCAATAAACAAGCACAGAGGAGAGATTCAAAAGTCAGAGACACAGAGACGTATTCTGGGAAGTTAGATGCTCTTGGGATCTTATTGGAAAAGCCCAAATTTTCCGAGAGCGAATGATGTAGTTGCAAAAGTATCAGGGAACGTTTCCCTGGTTTATCTCACATTTATACAACACTGGATACCAAAGTGCCTCAGAGAAGAGTTTATGCTCCTTTTTCACATTTTATCAGATTACTATTACAAACATCAATGTTCAGATGAGCATGGATGAGCAGCTAGCTCTGACTGAGCAGACTGGGATGTTGTTTTAGAACAAACCCATGTTTTAAAGGTGCAGTGTGTCACTTATTTAAAAAAAAATCTTCTTTATACATTTGTTAAAACTATCACTATGTCATAACAGTATGTGAAAAGATTGAACTCCTCCTCCCTGAGCTACTATTGCTGTCTGAAGAAACGCAGCATTCCCAGTCAAAAACAGCCAAGCAGAGTCAGGAGGAGGGCCATAGCGCTGTCAATCAACCTCAAGTACGCACCGTTAAATGTGCTAACGGATGAGAAACAACTAACCATTACAGGAAAACTGCTTAGATAATGCTAACTAGCCTTAGCATTCACAACAGGCTGTGCTAGCTGCAGTATGGTAGAGATCAAGGGAGGTATAGTAAAAAGGGGATGAGCAGCACCACGGAGGGGTGATTGACAGCACTGGGACCCGCCTCCTGACTCTGATTGGTTGTTTTTTGTTATCACTGGGAGAAGGCTGGGAGCTCAATCGGAGATGACCTGTCTCATAACATACTGTCATGACATTATGACAGTTTCAAGCAATATGGAAGTAAGAAAATATTTTCTATAACAGAGAAGTTAAAGGCTACAGCTTTAACTTCTCCAGAACTTCCTCCTTGTCATGTCTCCATGGTTCCTTGGTCTAAATGATGGTGTTTGTTCTCTAACAAACGTCTGAGGTCAGAAACAGAACAGCTGCAGTCAGATTCAGATTACATCACACAGAGCTGGACTGTGTGTAACAGGAGGCAACATGAAAAGATTCCTCCCACTGCTATAATAATTATGTTTGTTATCAATTTAAGGACTTGGCTGCATCACTGAGACAGTTGCTGTAAAGGTCTAAGTCATTATAAGCTACTGTGTAAACTCGGCTACTCTGTCCTTCCCCTCCCGCTCCCACACTTTGTTCCTGCTGTCCCCCTCCCACAGTGGGGCCTATCTTCAACTTGGAAATCCCACATACCAGAGGGACTGTGTGGTCTTGTTGCGTCACAAATAGTCACACCGTATGCACAATAGGACGAGCAAACATCTGAGCAGATCCTCTGTCTGTGGTGGATCAGTCACACATTTTCATTCCCCTCTGGCCTGACCTCCCCAGGGCACGACGGACTGCAGGAAGCTCCCCGACCCCCTCCCCGCCCGTCCTAAACAGCTTCAGTCTGTTTCTGTTGTCCTTATCTGTCCTCCCTCTGTTTGGTTTTGGCTGATGTTGATGACCATCAGCAGGAAGGTTCCATGCTTTTGTCTTCAGATTGCTCCTCCATCGTGTCTGGGTGACTTGCATATAAGCCTGTCGCAATAAGCAATTAATCAATTAATTGCACTTTGAATTAAAATGAGCTCCATCATTTCCACCTGCATGCTTTTTCGTTTTCCTCATGGCTCTCTGTCTACTAAAGTCAAGTTTATCTGCACAGCTCTTTTCAACAACAAGGCAGTTCAGAGTGCTTTAAAACATCACACAATTATCAATTATGAAACGAAAAACAAACATTACATTTTCTCAAATGTCGTCATCAACATCATCAAGCAAATACACATCAGATGTATCGATCAATGTTCCAGTTACTGCTGAACAAAGGCAACTCTAAACAGGTTGGCTTAGAGTTTTGATTTAAAGGAGATCAGTGTTTCGGCTGTTTTGCAGTTTTCAGGAAGTTTGTTCCAAATTTCCGGTGCTAGAATGCTGCTTCTCCATGTTTGGTTCTGGGGATGCAGAGCAGAACCAGAAGACCTGAGAGGTCTGGAAGGTTGATACAAAACCAGCAGATTTTTAACGTTTTGTTGTGTTAAAACCATTTAGTGATTTATAAACTAACAGTTCAGTGGAAGAACTTTAGAGCTGGGGTTGATGTGCTCTATCTTCCTGGTTTTAGTCAGAACACAAGCAGCAGCTGGAAGATTGATTTTTTTTTAGGCAAACCTTTTACAGTAACCAATGCAACTAAAGATAAACGTATAGATGAGTTTCTATAGATCTTGCTCAAACATTAGTTCTTTAATTGTGGAAATATTCTTTAGAAGGCTGAGATGCTTACGTAGCTCTGAAGGCCCATCTCTACTCCCAGATTTCAGACATGATCACTAGTTTCTAGCTGTAATAACTGAAGCTAACTCTGGATCGTTCCTACTTTGTTCCGCTGCATGGGTCTTGACTGACATCACCTTTCTGCTTTCTCTGCATAAGGAGGAGTGAACTCTGGAGTTAGTTACTAGGTAGGCTCAAGGTCTTATCCCACAGAGTTTAGCCTTCAAGTCCCTTTGGGAGTAGCAAGCCATCTAGTTAAATTATCTAAAAGGATTGTTGGTGTTGTTAGTTTGCACTTTTTGTTTACTAAAGTCGATACTGTCAGTTTTGCCTGTTTGTGTCAGGAATGGAGTCTTTAAAGGTGAGGATGAACCAGAAGGTACACAGCGGTGTGGCATCTTGCTTTTATTTTTCTTAACTGAGGGCACGAGCAGGTCGACACATGCAGAGACGCTGACATACATAATACCCAGACAAGAATCCCTCACCAGACAAGAACGCAACTCAAACTTAAATACTACGGGGAACAGGTGAGGGGAATAACTAATCAGCGGACACATAAGGGCTAAATTAACGGAGAGAACTGGAGAATAACTTGGATCAAAATAAAACCTGACATCTGTCAGGAAACACATATGAAACAACAACAACAACAACAAAAAAACACACAACACCTCAACATACTGACATCATGACAGAACCCCCCTGCAAGGGCAGATACCAGATGCCCCCAAAAATAACCCCACTCCTCAAACAAAAAAAAACAACCCGAAAGGCTTATAAAAAAGGGACCCCCAGAGGGAGCGAGAGAACAAACTCAAAAACAACCCACCAAGGGCGGGAGAGGGGGACCACGGGCAGAGGGAGTGACCTGAAAATCAAAACCAGAGTCCGATGGGCAGCCAATAAGTATTCACCCAACAGCCCAAAGGCCGGACAGCCGACCAGGCGTGTCCAGCAGTCCACCATGCACACATGACCGGCAGCCCGAGGCACGGCATAAGCCGGAAAGCCGCCTTACACTGCACAGCACATCCGGGGGGCGACCAGAAGGCTGCAGCAGAGTCCGAAGCCCATCTGGAGGGTGATCGGAAGGCCGCAGGAAAGTCCAAAGCGCGTCTGGAGGGCGACCGGATGGTCACAGCATACCTCCGGGCCTACGCATGAACCTTCTACAACCTCAAACTGGGGGCCAAAGGTGGCGAAGCCAACAGCCATAGAGACCCCTTGTTGCAGGCTTCCAGCGAGGTCCTGGGACTCCCTTGGTTTCCAATGCTGCAACAAGGGCTGAAACCCCCGGAACTGGAGTGAGGGCTGGAAACTCCAGAGCTGGAAGGAGACCTGGGACCTCTTGAGCTGGAACGAGAGCTGGAACCTCTGGAACAGGATCACACAGGTCCTCTGAAAAAGACGAGACCACCGGAACAGGATCACACAGATCCTCTGGAAAAGACGGGACCACCGGAACAGGATCACACAGATCCTCTGAAAAAGACGGGACCACCGGAACAGGATCACACAGATCCTCTGGAAAAGACGAGACAACCGGAAAAGGATCACACAGATCCTCTGGAACAGCCAGGACCACCGGAACAAGAACCACTGGAACAGGATCACACAGATCCTCTGGAAAAGACGAGACCACCGGAACACGATCACACAAATCCTCTGGAACTGCCGGGTCGAACACCTCCAACAGGAATCCATAAAGGACTCCCAAAAGAGCTCAGAAGCAACCCCACCACATCATGGCACGGGATCCTGACCCTCGTGGGAACTGTGCGAGGCGTCAGGAGCGGAAACCAGCTCCGGGCTGGACTACAAGCCAGAGTCCGGGATGGACGCAGCTGACTATGGCGATAAGCTGGGTAGGTTGGGTGAAGGGAGCATCGGACCAGGGACGATGATGAAAGGGTCCAGGGCTTTGTGAGTCTGGAGATCCCGCAACAGGGGACGGAGAGAAGGAAGGTGTCGAAACAGGCCTGACTCAGGTAGGTAAATGTCCTCCCCTCTGGGACTTGGGGACGACCCATGGGAAAAGATCATCCTAATCCCAAAAGAAATCCCTCAGGTCGTCCTCCTCCAGCTGTGGTGAAGACACGGACCGGAGACTGCGGAAGCCATTACCTTGGTTCGAATAGTGGCGGTGGAGGGATTCTTCTGTCAGGAATGGAGTCTTTAAAGGTAAGGACGAACCAGAAGGTACACAGTGGTGTGGCATCTTGCTTTTATTTTTCTTAACTCAGGGCACAAGCAGGTCAATACTTGGAGAGACATGCATTCCCCGTCTGAGCAAATGGTTAGTATTTTTTTTGAAGGGCAAAGACTTCATAATTTACTTATCTATTGTTGTTATTTATTTTGGATATTTAAAACCTCTTCAAGTGTTAAGGGATCTTTAGAAATTATTATTATTATTATTATTATCATTTATTGGAATAATATTGGGAATAATTTATGATCCAGCAAAATTTGTAGTGCCTTTCATATTTCTTGAATCTGGTCAAATAAGAAACTTTTCAGCAGAAATAATGGTGCTGAGTTTCCTAAAGTCTCTTGTGTATTGCACAGTGTCCATTTTCCCCACTTTATTACAAAGATGTTTCTTTAGTCTGGGATTGAAAATCATTTGTTCCATCATATAAGTTTCCAGAACAATATTCAGCCATCATTGTATGGATGGAGCAGATATCAGTAGCAGTTCCTTGTTATGGCTATTTTTTTGCAGGCAATTAACAGAAACTTTATCAAGTTACACGTCTTCCTTCAAAACATGTTTTTTTTTTTTTGTTTCCAAGATACATTGCCTTAAAATCTTTTGGTTCTCGCATTCCTCCAAAACAAATCAAGTTTTGGAAACTCCCAGAATATTAGTGAATGATTTGCTTCTAGATTTTCAGACATTCTTCAACACAGGAGGTGAGAACTTTACTCACTTTAACTTGGCTGTAATGAAGAATCTAGTAATGTGTTGTGAGATTCAGATCTCCAGAGAGCTCTTCTGTGTGTCCTCCTGTATTTCCTACTGGGTTCAGCCTGCGGTCATTCCCTTTGACCTCTCTTTGATTCTCTAATAACATATAAGGCAGTTTTCCTTCACTTTGCTGAATCTGTGAGGTAGAAGAGAAAATGTGATGGTCATTTGATAAATAGTAACATTTTTAATGCAAAGTTGACACTTTTAATTGACATTTAACTCAACTCTTCTTTAAAAGTGTCATTATTCACTGAATAATGAAAAGTTGACACTTTTAATGCAACTGTGCTCCAAAAATGTCATTATTGACTGAATGACACTTCATTCAGTCAATAATGAATGAAGTGTCATTTATGAACATTTATGAAGACTCCTTTGTGTTCATGACAGTGTCGTGTCAGTCTTATGCAGATCCCTTCAAATAAAGTGTTACCCAAATTTATTTTCGTGATTCCAATTTACACAGTTATATGGTCAATTGAAGCGCAGCTTACACTGCAAGCAGCTTCACACTGGAAAGTGTGATCACTAAATAATTTTTTTTCATGCATTAAAACTTTATTAGAAGACTAAACACACAAATGATCAAACTTGCTGGATGTGGATTGAGCCATTTTTAAGTAAAGCAACTCACTTTATCTTGATGCCATTATATAAACTTCAGTTAGTAAGAAGGTTATTACCATTCATCAAGTTCACCTTCAGCATAGAGGAGAGCTCTATGCTGAAGGTGAACCGTGTGTGCACGGTTTGGAGACTTTTGGTATTTTTCCATTCTCTTATGATTTGATAGCAGCAGTCCTTCCTGCTGTCTGGAAAGTCCTCACTGACACCAAGAGCTCATAACCTCAGCCAGCAGAGAGGGAGTTATCTCCTACTGGAACAAGAAGCCTTGTGTACTGTAGATTCTGGCAAATGAGCTGGAATAAGCATGAAGTGCTTTCATACTGCATTTGTCTTTGGTTACCAATACAGCCATGTCTGTTATAGGGCTCATATGCTTCCAAGACACGTTGGGACCTACAAAATATACAAAGAGCTAATTGATTGCTAATTAATTAATTGTTAATGTCAATTACAAATCAGCCAATCAAAAGTCATCAGTTCAATGCATTTCTGTTTGGAGACCCAGTGAAGATAACTTGTTGAAATTCAAAGTAAGCATCAGAACGGCTAAGAAAAGTAGATGTAAGCAACACTGGATGTCTGTTTGTGCCAAAATGGTCCAAAAAAGAGAAAGAATACTGAGTAAGTGCCAGCTGAGTTGATGTTAGAGGATAATGACAGACTAGCTTGAGATGATGGAAATTAAATGGCAATAGTAGCTCCGCAAATCTCACCAAATATACAGAACACCATGTCTGTAAGCAGAGCACATCAGGCCCTGAAGCAGGCTGAAGACCACACCCACACACACCCCTCCTGCTATCGGCTCACCTAAGCTGGACGGAAGCTCACAGCCTGTGTAACAGATATTTAACTTAACGGTAGACTCGCCTCGATTGGTACTAAAACTGCAACATTTGTTCCAGTTGCAGTTGTTGCAACTGGAACTGTTGCAACAACTGTTCCAGTTGCAACTGGAACAGTTCCAGTAGCGCCCCTCGCCTGTGGTGGCGCTACTGAGAGTAACAACACACAAACCTCTGAAGAAGACACTGAGCTTAACATCCTTCTTCAGGAATTCTAAACTAAAATGGAGTGGCGTTAGGTGTTAGTGTTTGCAGAATTTCTCTTTTTTTCTTTGGCAAAAGACAATGAGACATTTCTCCATCCTAGACTCGCGCATTTGTTTTGGTTTTATTTACCCATAATTCCATGCGGTTTAGTATAGAATAGCATGTTCCTGCTTTCGTCTGTGTGTTCACAAATGCATTCAAATGTCACCAGAGTTCACGTCAGATGAACCCAGACTGAGTTTTGTAGGCGGATCAGAGTTTGATTCCACATTCACACATCCCCAAACCAACAGCACCTTGGAGCCAAACAGACTGGAGTTTGACTGAGGCAGACTAAACGTGGCTGCTGTGAATCCTGCCTTAATATCTTTATTGGTTATTGCATTGATTAAACCCAGAAAGCCTATCCGGTTACTCAGAAAAAATCCTAATTAAAATTCCATTGATTTATTGGAAAAGTTGCATGTCTACATCTGCTGCTGCGGCAATCAAACGACTTAATTGTTCCTTAAGGATTTTACCAAAACATCTTTATGTCCTACTTCCAGCAGGATAGTGCTGAAAGTTTTATCACCTCAAACTAGTTTGGAAAAATTGTTTCATCATTTTCAAAAGTATTCACTGAGGGGGTTGAATACTTTTCATAGGCACTGTAACGAGTTTGTATTTCTGAAGGTTCTTCTTCAGTCTTAAGTCCTGGCTGGATTTTTTTTTTTTCCACTAACAGACCTTAAATGTATCCCCTTCAGAAACCATGAAAAATCTGCTTAACGACAATCCAAGGCTTTCTCCTCCACTTTCCTGGGATGGAGTGAGGTCACCTGATTTCATTGTGTGATTCCAAAAAGTGGCCCCAAAGTTGGAATGAGTGGAGCTGTTATAAAAAAACATTCCTCAACCGAAACACAACGAGCCACCTGTGGATACCATGGACACGGTTTTATTTATTTTATTCTGTTTATTTAGTTTTTGTACAGACGGCGTTCCTAATTCTTGCATTTTATACATGCATGTAAAACCAGCAGCATTTATTTGTAGAACAACAACTCAGCCAGGTGTTCTTAAAAAATATACTGAAAAATATTAGACTTTTAAAAAAGAAAATGTAATTAAATTTTCATCAAATTTTAACTGGGGAGAGTAAGTAAAAAAAGATTAAATGTAAAGTGTGGCTGGGTACAGATTGATTCACTGTGCTGCTTAGCACAGCGGCTTTTATTCGCCTCTCAGGTCGTGTGCGTGTGTGTGTGTGTGTGTGTGTGTGGGCGGTAGTGCTCTGAAGTTTCACTCTCTGCCTTGCGCAAATTCAACTTAGTGTGACGGAATGTGTGTTTAAAGCATATTAAGTGTGTTTCTAGTGAAATGAATAACCCGACCATTCCAGATCGGGTGACACAGGAACGCCCGCCGCCGGCCGGGTGGGAGGAAGCCATTTGGCCTGGACACAGGCGGACGCTGTTGTTTTGACCACATGATTCCCGGGTTGTGGGAAGCCCAAACCCTCCCCCTGCCCAGTCTGCTTTCACAGTTCCACTCTGCAGACGTTCTGCCGGGTCAACGGAACTTACCGTGGCGCTGGCTGCGGTTGTTTTGTCTGCATCTTGGTTTCAGTCTGCTTCTGTTGTCGTTTGTAAGAGGAAAAGTGCTAGTCATGATGAAGTGGATTGTTACCGTCAAAACATTAGCGTCGTAGTTCTGATTTGTCTGACTAGGTTTCTGTGATTTTTTCTTTTCTTTGTATCTCTTACAGTTCCCTTACCCATGAAGCAGGGGAGTCAGACTCATTTTCATTTTTAAAGATCACATGTGGCAGGATGTATTGATAGAATCCATTAACAAACTGCTAACATAATAATGATTATATGTCTCTGCATTCAATGAGCACTTCTTAAAACTGAATGTTATGGAACCTCGTTTGGGAGTATGCAGATAAAATCATTTTTAAGTACACAAATGTTTTTTTGAAGTCTCTTCTCATGTGTCTACGGTCTAGACTCTAGTCTGTGGAGAGGGCCCCATGAAAAACTGCAACAGGCCAGATTTGGCCCCCGGGCCTTGAGTTTGACACGTGCTGTAGAGGAAAGATGTCATATTGCAGTAAGTTTGTAGAAAAGTAAACCTCTCACAGTCAGCAATTTAATCAGATAAATGCATGATCAATTAAAATCAGCTTAATCATTTCCATTTGCATGATTTATCATTTATCTCTTTTCTTCCTACCTATATATATATATATATATATATATGTATATGTATATTTTATCTTGAGTTGACATTGCATTTGCAAAAAACAAAATCATATTACAGATGAAGTATTTAAATAACACATTCCATTTTCGATCACTTTTAAAAAAAAGACAGAGTCCTTACTTTAAGATTGGAAAGTATTTTAGATTTTCCATACAAAATGAGAATGTCCTTCATTTAAAGTGGAGTCTACTTTGTCTTATATACCATAAGCTCATATCTAATACACATACATGCATTTCCACATTTATACATACACAAATACGTGAATACAACTATTAAAATAAATTATTTTTATAGTATATTTTCAGTTACTGTGAGCAGTACTTTAAGTTTAAGTGATTGACAAGTTTTTGCAACCTGAATTTTCCCAGCTAGTTTACATTAGATTAATTCTGTCCCAATCTGTTTCCACACACACTTTTAATTCTCTCATTTCTTGGCCAGCCCAGATGACACACTTGCTCTGTCCGCTGTGCTGTATCTCCCAGATGAAGCTAAACAATGCAGCGGAGCTTTTAGGACCATCGGCTCCGGTGATGAGCTGATTTCTGCTGCAACCGCGTGAAAGCCTCCAGACAGTCATGTGGAGTCGGTGACTCTGTAGGTCTGAGCCGTCTGTAGAATCAGCCATGTGCCTGGAAGTCTGTGAAAACCATATGAGTCATTTGGTGGGTTAATTCTGTTCACACCTCCATCCCACAACATGGCCTGCAGTCGCTTTTTTTGATACATGAAAGGAATTGTCACTTCCCACCTCTTAGTGAAGGTTAGTTAAAGGTCAAATGACGTTTTGAAAGTTAATTTCCAACAACTGAGACTGTTAACACTGCAGGCCAGTCTACTCAGAATTGGCTTACCATCTATTCATGCGGTTGTGGCCTGTTTCTGCATTAATGTGTCCCTAAGGTTCAGAACCAGAACCTTCTGTCAGAATATTCATCTTTCAACAGCAATAAGGCGCATAGCTGACTCTGCGCATAAAAAAATCACTCAGCTGAAGCAACGTCAAGCTGAATGTAAGCATCACATGTACTGGAGAAAAAAAATCACCTAAAGTCCAAATCCAGCTAGCTGGAGCGTGGAACCAGTCCAGACTGATCTTGATGACAGGGGAATTTAACAACAGCTGCATATGCTGCATTCAGGTACAGCTCAGACCCTCTGTTGTCAAAATATCAAAAAAACAATTCTAGATTGTTTTAAAAATGTTTTCTCAAATATGAGCAGTCTTAATTAAAAGGTTAGAATATTGGCACTGATCATTTTCAAGTGGTTATGTTGTTTTACATGCTTACGCTGCTTTATCCATGAAAAAATGTCCAACCAGATGTCCTGTCAGTTCTATACTTTACATGTTTTAAGTTTTAGAACATCTTAAAATAAAATCTAGAAATTGAAAAAGAATCTCTTTTTTCTTTACTGCTGGCTAAAGTATGAAAAAAAAAAATCATAAATCCTTATTAATTTTTCTTGAGTGAAAATACATTCAAAACAGACAGAACTGTTATTTTAAAATACATGTTAGTGTTACCAAGGAAACACCAGATATAAATGTAATTTTCAAAGGGAGAAAAATGATTTAAATGCGTGTAAGTCCAAAAATAAAATCACACATAAATATGCCTAAAACATATGGCAGAGCAGCGTAGGTTTTAGTTCTCCCTCTAGGGAGCAACAGTAGAACCTTTCTGGAAGAGCTGAGGAGCAGCGGCAGCTGTAATGGACATAATGTTTTTTTGTTTTTTTTTTGGAAGATCTGAGCATTACAATAATCACACTCTAGATGTGTTCCACAGATGATAAAATGCATTTCTGGGAACATTTAAATAAAAAGTATGTTTAGATTGAGCTGCATTCAAGAGCCCCGGAAAAAAAACTATAAAGCATTGTAAGCTGCAAAATCCTTAAGACTGGAGCATGATGAGCTTTATGATATTTTTGTTATTCTGAAGGTGAAAAGTTTAAAGGTAAAGGTAATTTTATTTACATAGCACATTTTCATCAACAAGGCAATACAAAGTGCTTTAAGGAGTATAAATACTGTCACAGCCTTCTGCTGTAGCTTCTTCAAATTATTACCAATATTTGCTGGATCCAATAATTTGACTTTATCTACTTCCACAGATCCTTCCATGATAAACTATTTATTTTCTTTTATTCAACCCACAAGTGTTTGTCTGAAAGGATGACTTGGAGATTCTGCAGCGCTTGTTCTAATCTTACAGACGTCCTGAGAGCTGGACGTGAACAGGAAACTAACCTGTTGAATGTGTGTGTGTGTGTGTGTTTGGTGTGCAGGTATACCAGGCATGTTCATGTACCCCATCAGTCAGCTGTGTAAGTTCTGTGACCGACAGAGTTCCTCCTGCAATGGCACAGAGAGCTGCATGTCCAACTGCTTCATTACGTCCGTCTGCGGTTCGCTTGAAGAGGTCTGTGTTGCTATATGGTAGGTACAAAAACTATTATGAAAAAAATACACTTGTTGCCCTAATTCAGTTTAAAACAAGAGGCTCATATCGCCACCTTCCTAAATTAATGGCCGAAATAATTTTTTATGTCAGAAGATGATTCAGGAAAAAAAAAAAAAAAATCACTTTTGGTAAAAAATTACCATTATTTTAGGAAGGTGACGATATATAGGTTTATTGCACGTTGAGTGATCAAGTCTATGTTCTTTGAAATAATTCTGTCTTTCAGCTTATGAAAACCCAAACGTCCATTTCTCAGAAAATCTGAATATCACCTCAGACTAATATAAATGATTTTTAATGAGCATGGTTAATAATACGCATGCATGTATTCATGTTTCCTTAGATAGAAAACGTATCAGCTGGAAAAAATAAACTGAACTTTACTGCAATTCTGAAATAACTAGCATCAAATTAGAATTGACGACTGTTGTAAGTCACCGCCACATAGATAAATTGAATTGAGTTTATAGTAGTCATAAGTTACATTTCTAAGCATTTTTAGGGATACCAAAGTCATTTTGTGACAGTAAAATAAATTGTTTGTTAGTTTGTTTTTTGTTCTTTCCACGTTTTAAATGTTCCATGGATTTTATCTGTACAGCACTTTGACACTGCCATTGTTCTTTTTAAAGTGCTTTCTGAATAAAGCAGTAGTAAATAGTAATAGATGACGCCAGCAGCTGAATTCTGGAGCAGATGGAGCTTATGAAGGGATTTGTGAGGGAGACCAGAGAGGAGAGAATCACAGTAATCAATACGGGAGGCTGTGAGTAAGAATAGAAGCGGAGTGAGGGGTCAGGAAGGGACGGATATGTTTGATTTTGCGTCGATGAAAATATGCAGATATGATATGGGACTGAAATAGTGAGCACCCAGGCTCTTACACAGGGTGGATGGGGCACTAAAGCTTAGTTTATGCCTCACACATGCACCTTCTTCACGGAAACTCAACAGAATCAGGCTAATCAGGCTAATCAGGCTCGGTGGCGGAGAAAATTTAGTCCGCACGGACGCTGCGCAGTCAGGCGTTTTTGCTAAAATGACATATGACAATAGCTGCGTCAAACATAAATCAGGCTTAAGGAGTTGTCAGTTGTGACAGAGGATTTGTCTGCTTTTGATAATGTAGATTTTGTGCCAATAAGCAGAATTTCAGCTCTATCGTTGCTTAATTTAAGGAAGTTTGAGGTGAATCAATATTTTACTTCAGATAAGCAGTTGTTGTTGGGAGATTAGGGCTGGTGGGAGGAGTTAGGTTTACTACAGAGAGGCAGAGCAAGGTGTCACCTTTCAATCAGTAGAAGAGGATATTAAAGATGGAGATGTTATTACCAAGGTTGGAAGATATAAGTGATGAAAAGAAGAGGCTCCAGGACACAGCCCTGGGGCACACATGAGACGACAGTGGAAAACTGGAGTTTGTCCTAATCAGGCTCAGGTTATTAGTAATACAAATGGATAATCATCTATTAAAGAGGATGGTGTGAGAATAGCTTACTGCTTTATTTACTGTTATGCCCATCATCACTAATTTGAACCATACATAATAATTTCATCTATTGTATGGGCTACATTCAAATGATCAATCTTTATTTAATTAAGCATTTTCTTAGCAAAAACTCAGCAAAACTTCCTGACAGTATTTTACAAAAATAACATACTGTCAGGATGTTATTTTTATCATTATTTATCCTGAAGATAAAGTTGGACCATCATTTTTTTTTTTTTTGTAAAAAAGGCACAAAAAAGATTAGAGTACTTAACAAACTCAATAAACTTGTCTTCTCTTCAACCACCACCTTTCTGTAAGGATGTGGAGTTTTTACAAAGACAGTCAGTCGACTTTGCTCTTGGCCTCCCTTGGAAACTCTTCTAGTCCCAGTCCATTTATAGATTTTCCACGAGGGAAGGTATAAACTGATCAAAGCCTCTCAGCTCAACTAGACTTTGAAAAACATATACATAAACTTTCCCTTCAAACTGTAAAAAATGATTCCTATTTAATCGGTTTGTCTGACTTTCAGGATAAAGAATGGGACCGGCTTCACCGTGGAGACCCTCTGCCACAACCCGTCCGTGTCGCTGTACGGCATCATGCTGGACGACTACAACAGCTCCAGCTGTGTGATGAAGGAGAAGAACTCCACCAGGGGGATGGTGCACGTCTGCTCCTGCACAGAAGAAGAGTGTAATGACAAAATGGTGTTCGTTCCCAGTAAGTGTTCCCGTTCCAATGAAGTCATGCAGTACGTGGGTTGATGAATCCAATGATTTCTGCTTTGGAGTTCTAAATTTAATAATGTTTTGACTCATGTCAACACAAAAGCTATTTAACCGTGTATGTCCTAAATTTAAAATCTCCGCACCTGGATATTTTTTGCTCGTTTTAATTGTACGCAGTTCTTTAAATGTCCTGTGAGTAAATGTATTTGCCCATTCATCCATAACAACTGGAACTTTCAATACCTAGCAAGTTATTTTTGCAATTTATTGTCTATTAAATTAGTGCCCCTCAGATTAATTTCACTCCCTGCTATGGCGAGGGTGAAATTACCGTAAAAACCCGACATTGGCTGGAAAGCGCAACGTCTCCCGTTTCAGAAACCGTTGGAATTTTTCAGATAGGGCAAAGTGTAGCGGAATTGCGTTACTGCAAATTTGGCTGGATCGTCGCCGCTCCGTTTAGGACTTAAAGGGTTAAAGTTAAGTCTTTATAAATCAACATCACGACCTTTCCAGATACATTCAGCTGATGAGCAAGGATTTTACTCTTCACCCCCACCACTTCTGTCCAGCTGAGCATGTTGTACATTGAAATGAAAAATGCTTTAGATGATGAAATGGCATCTAGGTTACCTCTGTCAGTCAGAACAACAAACAAAATTAGAATTACATTTGTTAACGTGTGCATTTATGCAGTAACTCAACATTTTCAATTATGAAGTGGCGTCCCTTTTCAGGCGGGAATACAACACGAAGCGAATGTTGCTGATGACTCCTGCAGGCTCACATAAAGACCACTAACAGCCAGGACACTGAAGAAGAATTTTATATTGGCAGTAATGCAGAAGAATGTGAGGATTTATAGAGAAACCTAACAGGAAGAAATGACAGCGGGGAGCTAGCTGTTAGCTCCCAGCAAGGTGCAGCCATATGCTCCATCCAGATCTCCTGACCTGCCGATCTTCATAAGTTTCCATCAGCGTCATGAGAACGTATAAAATATGGTTTGATTCAAGATGGGAGGCTGGACAACAAACTACTGGCTTCGTAGTTAATTATTAATATTTTCCCTTTTTTTTGACTCAGTTCTTGCGCTTACACTCCATGGTGTGCTCTCGTAAAAATGTTTTTTTGTTCGTGCTTTTATTTGCTCAATTCAAGAACGCATATTGAGAAACAACCCAGAAGACTCAAACCACTCATTAGTAGGAAAATAAGAAACCCAAAAAGGAATTTACCAAAAAAAAAAAAATAAAAATCCAGAGAGTGGCCACAAAAACTCTGGAACAAAGCTTTATGGATTGATTAGGCAACAAAAAGCCTTTTTGGTTGAGATCAAATGTTTGGAGAAAGGAAGGCTCTGCTCCTGACTCCAGATATACAAGCTGATCTGTGAAATGCAGTGGACATCGTTTCCTCAGGTGGGCTTGCATGGCTCCTTTGTGATGGGCTTAGAGATCAACAGAGACATTTTGGCAACTTGACATGAAGTATTAATCATTTTAATCAGTCTACTCACAAATGTAGTCTTCTAGCCATGCTAGCTCTCTGACTGATGTGAAAACGTGGAACAAAAAGCCTGAATGTTCATCTTTCAGATCATATTCATCATAATTTATATCAACTCCAAACTAGGACTGCTTATGATAGAAAAACAAATCATGAAATCACTGAGTTTGAAGAAGGGAATTGTGTTTTGGCAGATTTAGAAACCTAACTAAGTTACAAATTCAACTGATTCTAATTTGTAAATGAAGTGATTAAACTAATGGGTGTTGAGACAGTTAGAAGATACTGGGTCAGATTGCTAGCTGGGCATACATGCCATCTGGTGCTCTTTTGGGCCTACTCGTTTTTTTTTGTTTTTTTTCCTATAATGTAAACCGGCCGGCTCATAGACATTTCTCATTCCTTCATTTTATGACTTTAGCCCTGCCAGACTCACCTCTGCCCCCTCCACTCTGTTACACCCCGTCCTCCACTCCCCATCCCGTCTCCAGTACTGATGCTGATTAAAATATGTTGCTTTGTCAGGCCGTACATGCCTGAGGGATAATTTGCCGAGCCTCCGCTCCTCATTCTGCCACCTCCACTGGCACTAACTTCTAAAAACGCTCCACAAAGCATGCAGGCCCGACCTTTCGACGGAGCTACTCTCTGGACACATGCTTGTAAAATGGGAAATGTCAAAATAATATAGATAATTTTGTTACTCTATTTAATTTTTTTTCTGTTGTCAAAAGCCAAAAATGAAAGATAAATTAATTACACTGCTCTGTGTCAAAGCCAAATGCTTGCAAGCTCGAGCAACAATGAAGAAATCTTCTTTATCCTCCTGTGCCAGTGCTTTGGTGCAAGCTGCTTGAAAACCATAAAAGCTGCCAGGAACTTTGCCTACTTGGATCATTTTGGGTTTACAAAAAGTAAAACATTCCTATGTTATATTTTTTTAATAGTAAAATCTAAAGGCCTTCATCACGTTCAATGTGTACGTGCTTAACTCAGGTTGTGCGTCTTCACTTCATCAGCACGTTGTCTCATCATACCGCCTCTCTGTGTTTGGAAAGTTTAAGGGGAACGATGGTAAAGAAGATGTGGGCCTTTTTCACAGCTTCTGCTCTGGAGGCTGCTGCAGTGTGAGAGCTTCGTTAACACCAACAGGAACTGGAAACACAACGCCCGCATCACTCTTAAACATCACTCGCAGATTCCCCAGTGAGGTTGTGAACATGCAGCCGTGTGCCTCGTGCCGAGTGGAGAGGAAAAAAGACGTGTCTCAGTTGCTGAATAAAAAATGCGTGTGTGGGGGTGTGTGTGTGTGCGCGCCGGGCACACTGGAGAGCACAGACATATGGTTTCCTGTCTGTGTCAAACTCTATTCAGAAGCATCTCCAGTACGTGGTGAGCGGACCCCATAGACACAGAAGACCTCATCTGGGAATGACAGAGAGGTTCAGTACGTCTGCTGAGCAGGACGTGTCTCACCCCACACTCTGTTATTAAAACAGAATAAAGTCTTATTCTTCCCATCCAAATCACCATCCTCCTGTTTTGAAGGGTAAGAGCTTACAATTAGATCATGGTGTACCTCTGGGCCGTGATGAATGAGTGTGTTTCTCTTCATAGTTTGACTCATGAACCATGCTACAAAAATGTAGATGTTCTGTTGATTGTAGGTTTGGTGCAGACAACTTAATGAAGTGAATGTGCAATAGCGGTTACAAAATGTGCTTTATTTAAACTTTTATTGCCTTTGTTGCTCATACAAAAACTACAACTTTAAACAACTACAACAAAATCTATTAAAATAAATGTATCAATTCAATTAGTTTCAAAAGTACAAAACTTAAACGACGTACCTCATATTAATTCAAAATTCTTCAGAGTTATTGAAGATGGTGAAAGATCTGCTGTATTACTTCAAATTTGAAGAAGCCTCTGACTAAAGACATCATTTTTTTGTAAAACTGTCTCATGACGAGGATGGTAAGCAGTAATAAAGAGCCTTACAAAGTGCTTCCCACCACTTCATCCTTTTTTTTAACACTTTGTCACGTTACAAACACAAATGCCTACGTAGCCCATTGATATTTTCACGTATAGGCTGATATTTTCCTTATACCCCTTGTTTCTTATTCTCTGTGTGGTTTTCATTGACTGGTTCTCAAGGCATAGTTGTACAGAGGAGGTTTTCTGGTTTGACAACCCGAGTGTCTCATCTTTGCTTTCTGTGGATGGTGTGGTCCTGTTGGCTTCTCATAGTGAGTGTTAGCATGCATTAGAGTGGTCTTCAGCAGAGGGAGAAATGAGATTAGCTTTTCTAATTGTGACTTCCCAATTGGAAAACGGTTTAATGCTCCCTCGGGGTTCTGGGTTCATCCTTTAGACTCAAGCGGAAGAGTTAAAGTGTCTTACTGTCTTTTTCATGAGTGTTGGTTGGCATGGCGACGGATATGGACAGACAGATTGTGGCTTCATCGACTGGAAGACTAGGAGCTAACTCTACATACTTTGTGTATGTTCCAACCTACACGTATGGTTATGACATATGGGTTTTGATGGAAAGAATGAGAATATCGGTCAAAATTCCTACCCAACATTAGACAAGCCCGTGCACACTTTGTCTGAGTCCAACCCAACACAGCTAATTTACTCTAATTAGAGGCCCGAGAACAAAAGTAAGCCCAGCATATATTTTGAACAGCTACCGGTTTAAAATACATCCAGACTTTGCTCTCTGTTCGCTCACAATTGTGATTTCTCCCATTTTTAGCGTCTTTTTAACTCATACCAGCTTTATTTTGTTGCTTGTTGTTACCTCATGGTGAGTCAAGTGCAAATCTTCTGCAATGTGTGATTAAAAGCAGCGCAGCAGGGTGGGACCGTGTGCGTGGGACCGTGTGCATTGTGCTGCGTTTATCACAGTGTAATGAACTTCTGCACCGGCCATCAGGCATGTAGTTTTAGCCCAACACAGCCCAAATTTCAGATTGGGTTCAGGTCGAGCCAGGGATATAGATCAGATCTCTACTCAGCCTTAGTGATCGGGTGAAGAGCTATGGCGTAGTTCAAAGTAGAACCACTGTTCCTCCGCATTGAAAAGAGTCAGTTGAGATGGTTTGATCACCTGACCAGGATGCTTCCTGTCCACCTTTCTTCTGAGGTTTTCCAAGCATTGCCCACAGGGAGGAGACCCCCGGGGGAAAACCCTGAGCCCCCTGGAGAGACTACATATCCCTTCTAGCTTCTTGGGATGCCCCAAAATGAGGTGGATGGTGTTGCTTTGATGCCTGGTTTTCTCTACTGGATCTGTTACACACAGAACCTGATCACACATAAGCACTCAGAAAACTTAATACCAAAACAATTGAAACCATAAGAAGCAGAGAACTCAGACAAAGCTAAGCTCTGCAAACATTAGATCATGACGGATGTGTAGTCTTCCCACATGTAAAGCAACATTTAGGATATTGCTTTACATGTAGCAGAGGATCTGTCTGAGTTGTACTTTACACACAACGTCTCTGTACTGTCTTTAGCTGCTAATTAGGCACCACATAAATCAGACCTTTTTTTTAAGGCTGAAGGTCAGTGCATCTAAAATCCCTGGCTGTTTTTGATTTTTATAGGAACATAGGTTGAGGTCTACACAAGCAGGTACCCAGAACCCCCAGTCAACTTAACATCAGGGCTGTAAGCTGTATAAATATAAAATATTCACCCCATCGGATGCTTTACCCTTTCTTTCTTTTAAAAATGTGTCATGATCATCAAAATGTTCTTTTGGACAACAAATAACCATAAATTCCTTTAATTTCAAAATAACAAAATTAGTTCTACAAAAATAATGAGTATTAAATAAAAACATAAGGGTTTGCATAAATATTCACCCCCTTTCAAGAGGCTCGTCTAATTCCACAGAGGTCCAGACAGCTGTTTCTGGAAGGTCCATTCACTGGTTACTGGTTAACCAGTGTTAATCCCTTTTTCTTTTTAAAAATAGATTTTTTGGGGGGCATTTTCTTTGTGAGAAAAGCTTTGTTTTGTTTGTCATGATTGATTTGTAAAACATTCGAGGGAGTGAATACTTTTAAGAGGCATTGTGTATTGGTGTCTGTATGCCCAACGTCTCAATGCAACATCCGTACGCTCACTGAAACCTACCCAGGTCTGTGTTGTGGTTCCTTCCTCCAGTTGAGGATACACGCAGCAGGAAGTACCTGTTTGGCTGTTGGACCCCAGCCAAGCTCTATTCTTTCAGTGATGCTTCACATGACTCTTTCTCTGCCTCACATGCTGGTGACATGTGTTTGCATTCAGATTTTTTAGGCACAGACACCGACGTGGGGGCTCAACAGTTGTGTGTGCTCTGTGACTTGTGAGTGAGTACTGTTAGTACGCAACTATGAACACAAACATATTCAAAGTGTTTGAACTAGAAATGTTTAGTAAGTTATCTTCAGCTCAGCATATCTTAGATGGTAGACAATTAGACATTCTGTTTATCTTTTTTTAATGATTTATTGCGTAAACAAACTTATTCCACTGTGAATTTAATTACATTTTCTTAGAAACACAGCAATTGTGTTTTTTCAACATTGGCAAAACACTGACAAAGTTTTGTCCACATTTGTAATGGAAACACAGCTACTGACAGCAAGTCATACATAATCCTTGTTCTACATCTTGCTTCGTCCAGAGGGTCTGGACCCTCAGCTATTGAGAAATGATTGTTTGCTGGAGGTGTAGACTTTGTTGAAATTTGAAAATGTTGATTTTACCAATCGTTAACATTTGACCATGAGGCATTCAATGCATCAGCTTGATGAAGCTGTAAATAGCTAATGCTGTAAACAGTCCTGTGCGGAACAGGGCCACGCCATCTTTGCTACCAATAAAATGTCCTGCATTTTCATCTTGCTCCAACTTTAACTGCTCAATATTTGGAAGTAAGGACTCTTTCTTTGCTGCCACTGCCAAAACATTAGGTAGACTACCATATTAAAATTACACAGAAGATCTACATTGTTGTTCACAACTTCTCCTTCTGTTCACTGATTGGTCCAGTTGAAATTCAACCAGCTAAATTAAGCTCAGTGGTAGAAATCCCAAGAGGAACCCTGCAGGGAGATGAGAAATGAGTGGAATTGCGTATAAAGGTAGTGGCCCTACACCATGAAGATGTAAAAGGTCAAAGAGCGGGATCAGGAGATGCTGAGCCACATATAGTGTGCAGGTCACCAACTTTCTGCTTCAGATCAGCTAAAGATCAGTGTGTACAGAGATTCATAGAATGAGTTTCCATTGCTAAAAAGATCCCTTATTGCCTTGTCTCACCAAGCGCAGAGCTCTGGATGTGGCGGTGTAAACACGCCGTCATTATCCCCTAAAGCTTTGGAAACATGTTTTATAGTGATGAATCATGCCTGTCTGTCTGGCAGTTTAATAGTACAGACTGGGTTTGTCAGCCACCAGAACGTGTCTGACTTCATTTCACTCACCGTCATGTGTAAAGTTTGTATTAGGGCCCCTTAACCAAAAGAAACTGTTTCTGCATCAGAAAAACATGTTGGTTAATTTCATGATCCCAACTTTGTGGGGCATTTACCCAAAGCAAGGTCTATAAGGACACGGATGTGAGAGATTGGTGTGAAGAATGGACATCCATGATGTATATGCCCTCAGGGTTTGGCCAGGATGCTAGGCCAGAATTTTCCACAAAGTAAATATGCAAATAATATAAGATTTACAAATGGAACAAATAAGTAAAGTAAAAGGCTAAGTTTTCCTTAGGCAGCTAGAAACTAGCAGTCAGGACTGGAATCTGTGTGTGGTGATGGACTTTGACCTGAACACCCAGAGCCACATAAAGACAGTTCCAAAGTCGGCCTTCTGTCAGCTGGAGAACATTTCCAGGATGGAAATGGACTAATGTGGTCATATTTACTGCTGTGCTACCGTAAAAAAAAAAGAAAAAAAATTGGTTTTACATTCTTGGAGGTACATAATGAGAAAAGGAAGTTGAATGTTGAAGTTGAGCAGATTTAGCATATATTTCTTTTTCCAAACATGCAGTGAAGTTTGTAAATGTTACCTGAAGTGTTTGTCACTTGGCTCATAAAGAGGACAGATTTCCTTGTGACACCAAGTGGGAATGTTTCATCCCCACGAGGCGTTTCTATCTTAATACCACAGAGGAACGGCAATAGATAAGAACAGGGAAGAAATAGTTACTTGGTTTGGTTCCGCCCAAATACAGGAAGAAGAAGTGGTTTTGTAAATATTCCTAGATGGATTTTTTTTTTTTTTATTTCCTTTTTTTTTATTTCCTTTTTTTTTTCAGCTAAGTCTGGAACTCATCTTGAGTGCTTTCAGTTTCACAACAGATGGCTTTAATAGAGAAATCGAAATCCAACAAGTCATCGTCTAGACGCATCCAAACAGCATTCTGGGGCCAAAATGCTACAATGAGACGATCTGCAGAGTTACATCACACCGTACCACTTTTTTTATATATATAAAGCTCTTTAAAACCACTAAGAAAACTAACATGCTGCAATGGCAAATGGTCAATTATTGTAGGACAAATTAAATAAGCACATAAAAACACAGACAGTCAACATCTCTCAGTCTGTTTAAGATCTTGGAATAAAAGTGTGTTTTTTTTTATATATGAGGAATGCTTATGAAACAGTGGGTTGTGAAAACAGTGCTGTTACCATAGCAAGTAAATACACAGCATGCTCCCTGTTGGACTGTGCTGCGAACCTCTGTGTGGCTGTAGCATGTTTTCAGGCTGGGTAAGGCCAGATTACTTCTATACTTTCATCAGGTCTTTAAAATAGTAAACATGTTTTTTTGGTTTTTGTGTGTGTGTTTATGCTCAAAGAAACCACAGTAATAATTCGACTTGAATTTTCAGAAAAAGTACAAGAGCCCGCAAGACCGTTTCAGAACTTTTTTATTATTCTGACTTGAGACAATCCGTCTGCATGACATTAAGTTCACCTGAACAAGACAAGATGAGACAAGAAGAGCTTTAGGATGGAAGAGAAAAGGTTTTGATTGTTCCACAGTGGGGAAACTCAGGTGTAAGAGCAGCATCAAGATACATAGAAGATTAAACACTGTTACAAATGTAAAAAACAAACAAAGAACAAATTAGTAATATTTGTTTTTAATCCCTCTAATGTTTATATGAATTTGAAAGTATTTTATATGTTATTATTTTGTGTGTATTGCTATTTGTATCAGTAAAACCAACTCACCACATTTACAATTGCATCCATCCTGACTTTGATTAATTTCGGTGGTGGCAATTTTTTCAAAACGGCTTTGCAAAGATCTGACTAATCGACTTAAGATGATCAAAAACTTTTGAAGTATATACTATCTAACCACCTATTATCTGTAACCAGGTCTGGTGCTGCTATTTTTCAACAAAAATGGTTCTTCTTAAATATTCGCCTGTAACTTCATAAAATTCTTTTAAATTGTGAGTAGTTAATGCTTTGAGTTTCCGTATTCAGAGGGAGAGAGGACTAGCTCAAAGTTTCCAGACACATATCTTTGGCCAAATTACATCTCAAACCAATTAGAGGAAAGCATGAGAACACTCTGGCATCCTGACTGGAAAAGGCCGTGCAAGCCTTACTACCAGTTTGATATTCCAGTACGTTGCTGGCTGTGTTTACACCTCAAACACATTCTACTCTCACAGAACAGATTACACACTTACAGGCACAACGAGAGAATAAACCTAACCCCCCCCCCCCCCCAAAACCGTCAAGGAGTCATAAAAGCCTTAAAAACATTCAAAGTACAGAAACAGAGAATTTGAGTGGAAGTGTCTAAATGTTTGGAAGCCTTTTTTTTTTTTTTTTTGCAACCCACATACTGTTACATTATAATTACTTTTACTATTGGAATTCAAAGGTTTTCCAAAATAAGGAGGAAAAAGACTTTAGCCAGGGCTAAAGCGTCACAGTTTGAAGCGTCACAAATAGAGAGAGAGAGAAAGAACACCACTGCATTTGACAAGCTCTTTATTCTTATCTAAAAGAAAAGTGAAAGTAATGCTGCCTTCTCCAACAGTTTAAAGTGTGACTCAGTTAGCTTAAGACTGTTTTGGCAGGCATGAAGGTGCAATAGTTCAAACCAGGAACAACATTTGGTTCTCACTCTACAACAAAGAGGAAAACAAGTGAAGACCTGACAAGCACACCTTGTGTTTAACGTTGGTTTTTCACCGCTCTGGTTGAACCAGCAGTCTCTCATTGTACATGTTTGTGTGTTCATACACCGCTTTCCAGAAGGACGGGGTCACCAGTGATGCATCTCTCCTTCCTTTGGATTCATCCAGTGTATACCAAGTCCCAACTTCCCACAATTCCCTGTGCTGCTTACACCAGCCAGGCCAAGGTCTCCCTGTCTAGTGATGGACCACGACCATACCACACTGTCATATTAAGACTGAAAATACTTTTATTGTGGTTCTCAATGAGTTATTAAGCAGCAGAGAACAGAATCCAGTCCGTATACCTTTCTTTAGAAAGTGAAACCTTTGTTGTCTCTTCTTCACCAGGTGCAACGTGTTCAGAGGTCAGGTCTGTGGAAACCCAGGAAGTGTTCGAGAAGACACAGCTCTTTTCCAGCATCGCTAACTATCGCGACTCTTACTTTTGCTCATCACTCACTCATTTTTGGCAGTACTGTTTTGATACTTTCAATGGCCATTCAGCAATTCCCTCATGTTGCCACATTGTGGCTCTTATTTGATTACAATTAGATATTTTAAAATGCACTTCCTTCTTGCATCTAGCTAGACTTTCCACACATCCCAGGTCCTCCTAAGCGTACACTTAGAGTAGTATTCATAACCTTCTACAGACATGTGGCAACAGTTAGCATCCCATCTGCTAACTGGGATGCATTTTTCTACCTGAACATTTTCACCAGTGTCCTAAGGCAGTGTTTTTCAAAGTGGGAACCGCCAGGGGACGCTGCGGGGGGGCTCAGAAAGTTGGAGGGAAGATGAGAAAAAAAATTAAATTCCATGAATTTTTTCAAATCTTTAATGTTTCATCACAATTTTTGTTATTTTGAAAAAAACAAAATATGTTAAAATAATTGACTTAAATGTTATTTCTGATGCTTTGCTCCTTGAGTTTCTGACAAGAAAAAGACGAAAGGAAACAACCAGCAGAGGACGGTGGAGCGCACTGTTACAAAAACCATAAAAACTGTTAAAATAAAATAAAATTAGATGAGATTAATATAAAATATTACATATTTTCTCGGAATCAAAAGAGGGAATTGTGATGAAAAACTGTATTATCTGGTATTAAAATTATAATCTGATGATAAAACCTTCTGCCATCGAACTCATGGCTTCACACCATCTGGTTTGTCTGTCAGCATGAACACAATCATTTGTGCTAAGTGATTGTAATAATTATTGAGTAGTGAATAAAAATGTTCTAAAAGTTGATGTTTCATTACATATTTTTTTTTGTCTGTAGGTTCGCAAAGGGGCTCCCAGGTCAGAGGTCAATGCTCTTTGGGGGGCCATGGCATGGAAAAGTTTGGGAGCCCCTGTCATCAAACATTCATCTGTGTTGATTGAGACCCTTTTTGATTCTAAGCTCATCTTTTCTCTTCCTCTGTTTTTTCCTCAGCAGCCAAAGATCAAGCCGTGGGCGATTCCCTCATCTCTATAACTCTGGTGAGCCTGCTTCCCCTTATTGTGATGGGAGTCTTGGTTGCTGCGGTGATCCACTGGCACTGCGTCAATCGGCGCCGCCAGCTTAGCAGGAAGTGGGAGAGCAACGTTAAAATGCGTAAGCCAAAGGCCGGTGGGCTGGACTGCAGAGACGCCTGCGCCTTCATGGTGGACGACGACGGCTCTGACAGCAGCTCCATGCACGCCAACAACCTGAATCACAACACCGAACCCCTGCCTATAGAGCTGGATCTGCTGGTGAGTGTGAGCTGAAGAGCTGAAGCTCTTTGGAGGAGGTGTGCCGTCTCACTGAGGCCCTTTTTTTTATCTTCCTCCAGGTGGGTAAGGGCCGCTTCGCTCAGGTGTACAAGGCGAAGCTGAAGCAGAGCAGCTCGGCTCAGTTTGAAACCGTGGCTGTGAAGATCTTCCCCTATGAGGAGTACGCATCCTGGAAGAACGAGAAGGACATCTTTTCCAACACGGACCTCAGACATGAGAACATCCTCCACTTCCTGACAGCTGAGGAGAGGAAGGTAGAGAAACAGTACTGGCTCATCACAGCTTTCCACCCCAGTGGGAACCTCCAGGTGAGTCCACTTTATGAAACCTGCCATGTTAATAACTTCTAAATGCGGTGGAGCTCAAACGTCGCTCTGCTCCACAGGAGTATCTGACGCGCCACGTGATCAGCTGGGAGGAACTGCAGGCGCTGAGCAGCTCTCTGGCCCGCGGAGTCGCCCACCTTCACAGCGACCAGCTCGCAAATGGACGGCCGAAGGTGGGACTTGAAAATGTCCACGAGTCATTTCATAATCACCAAACTGGGGCCAAATCTAATTCACATATTGTCACCTTCCTGAAATAATGACCCAATTAATTTTTTCCCAAAAGATGATTTAGACAAAAAAAAAAAAAATCACTTTTGGCAAAAAATGACTTTGGTAATTATTTTAAGAAGGTGACAACATAAAATCCATATGTGACAGTGCCCGACAGTTACTTTGAAACACATTTTGAAAAATGATTACAGACATTTGATATGTTAAACTAAAACAAACTCGATGAGCAGAATGAGTTAAAGCTTTGATAGCAATGCTTACATGAAAGAGCATCGTATTCAGTAGTGCTCTTGGATTGTCGTAACCATGCACATACAGGCAAAGTAAGACCAAACGTCAACCAAGCTCACGCACCCAAATATACTCTGTAAAGATACAGTCTGCTCACTAAGGAGCACAAAACTCCACATACCAGAGGCTATATGTGCTGTTGGCTGCTTAAAAGTTTCTTTAACTCTTAGAAACAAGAGCAGGGCAACAGGAAGTTGCAAGAAACAACCTGGTTTGCATATTTCTTAAGAAATCTACACTTTGGCAGAATATTGGGGTAAAAATGCCTTAGATTTGATAGACCAGCTTGAAGACTGGGGCCTGTGAATGCTGTGACGACCATGCATTGTGTTTGGGATCTCTTTCTGATTACATCAGCATTCATCCCCTTGTTTTGTGATGATATATACTTAGAGGTAAATATAAGACTTTTCTCCAATGTGTCTCTCATCTCCTGCCTTAAAGCTTTTTGTTCTGTTGCAGACCACAACACCATTATTCTGCAGGGGAATCTAGAGTGGACTTTTAGGGTTTTTTCCAATGGTTGGCACACAAAAGTAAAAAAGCTATCCATTTAAAAGACTTTCTGGGTAGATTTTAGACTATCCGCTAACTGAATACTTTATTACCCACACCTTGCTAGGATGGGTTGAATTGATTTTTGCCCTCAGAACTACCTTCAGTTTCTCATGGCAGATTCAACAAGGTGTGGAAAACATTCCTTCAGATAATTTGGTTCATATTGGCATAAAATCCCACAGTTGCTGCAGATTTGCTGGCTGCACATCCACAAACTCTAAAGGTGTTCTGCTGGATTAAGATCTGGTTACATTTGAGCCCAGTGAACTCATTGTCAAGTATAATAGGCAAAGTTCAGTTTGCCTATTATACTTTTCCACTTTTACCATTTTCTTTGCGGTTGTTTGCGGTTGTGGATGTTTGTTTTGAAATCTGTTGAGTTTTGACATCAGCTGCTGTTGGACCAACAGGTGCCCATAGTTCACAGAGACCTAAAGAGCTCCAATGTGCTGGTGAAGAACGACCTGACCTGCTGCATATGCGACTTTGGCCTGGCGCTCTGTCTGGACAGCAGCCTGTCAGTGGATGATCTCGCCAACAGTGGCCAGGTCAGTCTCTCACTTACATAGTTACACTTGTGCACGACACTTCTCATAAACGGTGATGTGACCAAGCAATGCAGTACAAAACACATGCACTATGAGAAAAATGACAATGTTAATTGTAATTAAGAACCTAATTTAATGTTTCATAAGGCTCAATTGTCCTAGAGCTACATTGATGATATATTTCCGCTCCTCATCTTTGTTTCTTTATATGTCAAGTGAAGTTTACTTGTGTAGCACATTTCAGCAACAAGGCAATTTAAAGTGATTTCCATCCAGGCTTGTCACAATAACAAATTTTACTGGGCGATAAATTGTCCCAGAAGTTATTGCGATAAATGATAATATTGTTGCTTTGGGACAATTTTCAAGCAATATAACGGTAAAGGCATAATAATGCAAGAACACATTCTGAAAGATGAATAAACTTTAAATTTTAATGAAATGGAAGACATTTTAAATATCCAAAATAAACAACAGAAAAGACAAATAAAATTAATTATTAGTCCTTGTAAACAAAATTATCCTTCATAGAAAGGGCTGGCTGAAACCTAAGCACCGAGCTGGAGACTTTTGTCATCCAGTTTTAGGCAGTTATAGAGAAACAATAAATCATGCAAATGAAAATTATTGAACTCATTTTAATTTATCATGCAATTAATTGATTTATTGTTTATTGTGACAGGCCTATTTCCTTCAGGCAAACACAATACAATAACCAACTATGAAACAAGCAGTAAATCTACATCAAATACATTGATTACCATTTAGTGCGTGATATTTGAGTGCAGATGTGAGGGAACGGTTTTTAATGTGTGACCTGTAGGTGGGTACGGCGCGCTACATGGCCCCGGAGGTCCTGGAGGCCCGGCTCAATCTGGAGAACATCGAGTCCTTCAAGCAGACCGACATTTACTCCATGGCTCTGGTCCTGTGGGAAATGACATCAAGATGCAAAACCATAGGAGGTGAGTGTGCACGTAGAAACACTTAATGCTTCTTGAAGAAGCAACGCAAGTCAGTTGATGCAACCGTCCGCCTACAATCCTGTGTCTCGGTTTGATTAAAGTGAACTCTGGTGCAGTTAGAATGCATATGTGAATGTCAAGCGCACCAGAGACCGCTTCAAAGGCAGGAAGCTGAGTATAGTGCAGGGCATTCTGGGTAAAAAAGAAAAGCATGAGCTTAATGCTTTTAGCAAGAGAAATGTCATGTCTCATGGACTTTTACCAAAGACAAAAGAGAAATATTACAAACTCTAAAATCTGACACCACTCCATTTTTATTTACATTTGGAGAAGAAGGATGTTGTGCTCATGGCTTCAGAGGTTTTTTGTTGTTTTCTTATGTATTTATTGGTAGATTGCCACCACAGGCGAGGAGGGGAACATGTTTTTCCATTAGGATCATTTGAGAGAAAGTGAACAGCAGCAGCTGAATATGTTAACAAATGTTGCAATTTTGGCCTCAATCGAACCAAATCTATCGGACTTTCAGGTGTAAAAACACCCTTATATTTAAAAGCATTTTCATTCCACCAAGTTTCTGGTCAGAAATTATACACAGGCATATCGTAAAAGATAATTAAGCAAAGTACAAGTACATTTTGGGAAAAATGCAGCTGGAGAGAATATATGCTTGCATGAGAACATGCAAACTCCATGAAGGTCGGCTGGCTGAGGAATAGACCCTTCCTGCTCTTTCTATTATTAAAGCATTGTTTCTCTGTCTGTCATGAGGTGAAACTGATCAGACAGGGATCCGCATTTCCTTCCACACTGACTTCCAGTCTGTCTTGTTGTACTTTAGCAGTGTGTATTCCTCACTCATTTTGGCTCCACCCCTATATAATGACATAGAAAACTTCAAGAAATCCTGGAACTGTTTCCTCTCCTGCAATACTGGGACAAGTAAACTCCTCTAGTGAACTTTTGTTTTGGAAAATACAGGCGAATATCTACTTCTGTTTATTGTGGTTGCTTCTGCTACCATTGAGGATATTTGTATATGCTAATCTTTTGTGAAACTTTTATTGATTTATGCGCTGGTTGTTTTGCTTTATTTGTGGTGTGAGAGGTTATGTATGTATGTGTTCTGAAACAACAATAAAAACTTTAATAACAAAAAAAAAAAGAATAAAAACTTAGTAACACCCTGGCCAAATGTAGGATAAGGCAAACTAAAGCTTCTCCAGTCAGAGAGAACCTTTACTGTCTCCCTGTGTGTGTCACTCTGTGCAGACAGAAGACTGGTCTACTGTTTCCTGTTATTCAGGGGACGAGGGGACTCTGATGGACTTTCTGTCAGTCTGTACCTTAACCCCAGCTACAGGTCAGCAGCAAGAATTTGAGGAATGACTGATATGAGAGGAAGACAATCTGGAGTCTTGTTGTTGCCCTTTCTTGGGCTGAAAATCATGAAGGGAGAGCTGCAGCCACCACTGCACTAGTTTCACCTGGCTGCACAAGTCTGTGACCAGAGCGTCTGTATGAGGCTGAGAAAATAGATGATGTTTTTTTTAAATATATTGAAGGGTGTGCACATTTCCTTATTTGGTTGTAACACAAAGTTTGTTTACTGAAAACACGGTGCTATCTGCTTTATTACAGTTCCTGACACAGTTCTGCACATTTTAGTACACAGTCCTAGAGAATAGTTTACAGACACGTGTCACTGAAATATATTAAACCAGAGATCATAAGGACATTTTTGAATAGTTAACTTGACATGACTTACTTCATATCACTTTTATAAGAGAAACACTTCATGAACTTATTAATAGAGGGATTTAAAGCTGCACTGTGTAACTTTTATATTAAAAAAATTGTTTTTACATACTTTTTAAAATTATTATTGCAGTGACATTATGATATGAGAAAGATAATCTCCTCCACCTCCTCCCTGTGCTGCTGTTGAAGAAATGCACCGTTCCTGGTCAAAAACAACCAATCAGAGCTAGGAGGAGGGTCTTAGTGCTGTCAATCAATCTAATGCTCACACAGTCCCCCAGCTAAGATACAGCTAAGCTACGGCTGCGAATGCTAAGGCTAATTAGCGTAGCCACGGATGATGGCAGAAATAAGGTCTACCTGTTAAGGTAAGTTGTTTCTCCACCATTATCACACTTAGTAGCATATACACAAGGTTGATTGACAGCTCTAAGACCCTCCTCCTGGCTCTGATTGGTTGTTTTTGAATGGGTGTGATTCATTTCTACAGGCCGCAAAAGTAGCCCTGAGAGGAGGAGAGATCAATCTTGCCATGAACAAATATGGAAAAAACATATTTGTGCAGAATTTGGAGACTTAATGGCAGTTCTTAGGATGTTGGCCTCACAATCTTCTGACTACCATTATCAGTACTAGTAGTTTTAACTCATTTTAAACTGAAGAACAGGGAACTCATTTGATGGTGAGATGATCTGTGTTTTTTATGTGATGTCATGTTCAGATTTTCCTAGCAGAAATGTTTTTGCCTCGCTCTGATTTTCAAAAAACATCCTCAGCTAAGTCAAATGCAGACACAGTTACATACACACAAAGGTTTGATTGTCTTTTCTCTGCTGTATACGAGCTAGATGGTTGTTTTCTTGTTTTCTGTGTGATTCTGTCTCTGTGTTCTTTTTAGATACATTAGAATATACAGAGTCATAAGTACCAGACAGTCACCCTCAACTTGCCCTACTTCTATACCTTCAACAAGTGTTCAAGTCAATCTGTGGGTTTCTGCATAGCAACCACAGGGGACAGAATAGTAGACTGTATTAAAGCTCTCCTCTGGCATTGCTGTTGTTGTCTGATATATTATATGCCTCAAGTATCTCCAAACATTCTATTTACATATCCAAAATTAGTTTGCAGGGTGCAGCAGAGCCCAAATGCCTCTGAGCTGAGGCATTTCCCAGATTATCTGTCTCATAACAAACTATGATCACATAGTTAGAGTTTCAACAAATATGTAAAAAAATAAAATAAAATTATACGTCACATACTGCAGCTTTGAAGCTGTGCTAGTGATTTTGATTAATCTTTTTTTTATTTTAAAGCGAGTGTTTTTTCCCCAGATACAAATTAAAACAAGCAAAAATTCCCAGGAGTATGAGCAACAGATTTTGGAAAGTTGCGCTATAATCCCGTTTTATAATCCCAGAGCACAGCTCGCCTTTCCACTAACTGCACCTGCATTTTACACGTTCGTGTTCAATAACGTTCCTGTCCGTTATTAAATGTAGTTGCTGTGACACAGTCACCGGTCGCAGTTTTATTGAAAATCAAATCTTTTCTTTTGGCCTCGGGAATCTCTTTGTGTTGAGAACAGGTGGAAGATTGAAGTCTTGGTGATAGTGCCAATGTGGAAGGAGAGGGAGAGGTCGAAAAAGGTTTCTCCTTTGTGCTGCGCAATGAATGCTGTGCAGAAGACTGCGTGGTGTTCCTACCTGCTGCACAGCGTGAAACATGAGCACACCACCAGCTCTGGCGTAGATAACCTCCAGGGGAAGAATCCTGGCCGGCCCGGTTGGGTCCAGCTTTTACACACTAAAAGTGAGGGAAGATTCACATTTGAAAAATATGAAGCAGAGGCTTGCAGAGTCAGCGTTTCTGCATCCACTTCCTGACTGAAGGTGCAGATCAAATTTCCCCTCCTACCTGGGAGAGACACAGATATAGGTGTGAAGGAAAGCTGCTGCCAGATTTCACATTCACAGATCCAGTTTTAGACGGTAATCAGTAACAAATCTACATGAAGATACAGGCTGGAAAAGCTTGCAGGGGATCATTGTGAATCTTCAGCATCTTGTCCCAGCTGTGAGCTTCATGCAGCGTTCTGTTTGGAGCTGAGAACAGCCTGCAGCTGCAGTGCTTTCAGTCCGCTGAGGTCTGGATTCAGGCCTGGAAATTCATGTCTCATACTTTCAAATTAAAGGTTGATTTATTTATGTATTTATTTATTTATACCATAACCAAATCCTCAACAAAAACAGAAGGAAAAAAATAATAATTCTAACACTGAGAAGCTGTGGTTTGATGATTTGATGAATTACTTGGCAGCAGGAGTGAATTTGTAGTTTTGAAGGAAGTGCCATAGTGAGGCGTTTCCTCTCATAAGGCAGGATGAACCACATGTCTCCACAGTCAGCATTATTCCAGCCAGGCTGGAAACGACCACCAGGCCTTTTCACTCTTACTCATCATAGAAACTCCACTGTTAATCTGTTTTCCTTCATCAGCCCGTGTGTTTCCAGTTATTGTTCACGTCTGCATTCAATAAATAACAACGCAGAAATGCTGCAGATTGAAGGATTCTTTTCTTTTTCCTGCTTTCTGCTCAGAACACCTCTCCCCTGATTTGATCCCGGGTTTTTTGGGTTTTTTTGTTGTGTTTTCCAGAGGTGAAGGACTATGAGCCGGCGTTCGGCTCCAAGGTGCGACAGCACCCTTATGTGGAGAGCATGAAGGACAACGACAGACCCGACATCCCCGACAGCTGGCTCCGGCATCAGGTCAGATTTAAAGATTTAAACCAAAAGTTAAAACCGCAACAGCCGAGAGAAAATACATTTAAAATAAACAATGCAAGAGCACAAAGCAAAATCTAATGTAAATAAATGTGGATGAATTCTGCATGTTTCAGAACTGAATGTGTGTCTTTGTAAACGGCGCCGAGAAAAATGTTTTTTTCTTTGCATACGTCTTCTGATATTTTTTTGTTTTGTTTTGTTTTCGTTTTTTTTTTTTGTTGTTGTTTCTTACTTGTTTTGGATCGCCAATACATTTTTAGGTAAGGTTAAAAATAATCTGAGTAAATACAAAAAGTTATTTTTAAATGACGATTTCATTCATTAAGACAGTGTGGCGTTCAGAGTCAGTCATCATGTCAAGAACTTTGACAAAATTTCAACTGCAGTTCTCACTGTTTTACCCAAAGAGGGCAGCACTAAGAATTCAACAAATTTACATGAAAATATGACAGTTTGAACAGAAACATAAAGATGTCATCCCTGCTATAAGAAAAGGTTGACTTAGGGCCGTGACGTCCAAACTCTTTGCAACATGAGTCCGAATCCCAAAGTACTCAGGAGCCATGTTGATTTTCCAACTTAAAATGCAAAGTGGCATTTTGTCCTAACTTTCCAGACATATATTTTTTATTTTATGTAGTTCAGAAAATTTCTTCCTAGCTACAAAAATAAGAACATGTTAGACAGAATAATTGATTTGCTCTGAGTAAAGTCAATGGATTTGTATGGCCCTACTTACTATGAAATTAAATTTAAAAAATAATAAATAAATAAAGCTTTTCAAAGAAAAATACATTGTATGTAACATTTTCCAAGATTTGATAAGATTTTTATTCAAATTCTTACGCTAAAAAAAATGACAAAATGCTCAGTGGAGGGCCAAATATGTATCATTCTTGAACTGCAGTCGGTGGCCGCACAAAATTCTTCTGAAGGCTACAAATTGTCCCGGGGCCACACTGTGGACACCCCTGATTTAGAGTTCAGTTACGCTAAAAGATCTGGCAATGAGTTGCTCAGAAGCTGCACGCTTCTCTGGTTTACCAGCCATTTGTTCTGTAATGAAACAGGGAATGGAGAAAGGAAGAGAATCTCAGATCTGTGCTCTACGCCTCCCTCTGCAGGGCATTTTGGCTGTCTGCACCACGATCAAGGAATGCTGGGACCACGACCCGGAGGCCCGTCTCACGGCCCACTGCGTGGCCGAGCGCCTTGCTGAGATTGAGGAGGAGCTGGACAAGTTGTCGAGCCGCAGCTCCTCGGCTGAGAAGATCCGATACGAGGTGCACATCCCCGTCGCCATGGAGATCCCAGAGGAGGAGGTGAAGATCTCCGAAATCCAGAACATCATAGCTGCGGACTGCTCTGTGAGCGACAAGAAGTGAGGCGGAGATCTGCAGGCTCCTTGAGGGGCCTTCCAGTTGGTCCGGGTTAACGCGGCGGACGATGATGACGATGGTGGTGATGAAGAGCTGAACTCTGGCGGGACTCCGACCACAGCTGGAGTCTGAGACACTGTGTTGTGTTCAACTTTGGCTCAGCCCTGGTGAACATTACGGCTTTCATGGCTTCTAGAATGTTACAACGTGTTGAAAAGCTGCAGATCCAAAAAAAAAATAAAATAAAAATTATAAATAACAAAAAAGCCAATTTTACAGGAGAATGACAGGCTTTTCTCTGCATGATAAACAGGCCAGTTTGGATTGAACCAAACAGGTTTTACATGCATTTTGTCATGGCCTTCCTCTGCTTTACAGATAATAGTCATTTCCAATGTTTTATGTATGTATTTTTTCATTAATGTGCCTTAAAGTACATTTTTCAGTGTGTACTTTGAATACCAGAGAAGTGACCTTCTCTGGTATTCAGTGTCCGTACCAGCAGGTCGATCAGGAGAACAGGTCAGTACATTTGTGTCTTTCTGTTTGAATGTACTTTTTAGTGTTTGTACTTACTTACATGTTAAGCTTTTTTTTCTAGACAATAAAAAGCCAACTGTGCATAGGTGACAGTAAATATGCATAAATAGCAACAAAAAGGGAAAGTCATTTTATTTTATTTTTTTTTTTGCAACTTTTCAGGATGCATGTCTTAAAATAGTGTATGTCTTCATAACCATGCAAAGTGTCAAAGAACTTTTACTCTGTATGTCATATGTAAGATATTATAAATCATGTATGAATTAAATATATTTACATATACTTCTCTGGTTCTGTGTTTTTTCCTTTACTCATCATTATCATTACTTTAACTAACATTAAAAAACCTGTTGACTGTCCTTTTTCTCACCATGTAACAATGCGAGAATGACCTACGTCATGCAAAATCCACCATTCAATTTCAGTTGCATATTGACGATTCCCTCGTGTATAAATGGTTTCTAAACAACAAAAACCTAAACGCAGAAGTCGGTCCAACATTAGCGATTAGAAAGTCTACGTCCAGTTCAGTGATGTGGGCCTGGATGAAGCAGGGAACTTATTTAACTCTTTCTAGGTAAAAGTGAACTCAAACAGTTAACAGCTTGTTTCCTATCAGATGAGATCCGTTTTGAAAACTGACTGACCAAACATGGTTTCTTAACCCCTGACGTGAAAAAGGTGCCTGAAGTTGTAAAATATTTGATCAAAAGTCACTGAAAAACGACTGATTTGTCATTTTTTTTCTTTCTTTATCAATTGGATTTTAAATCTGGTCCTCCAGAAATGCTTAAAGTACGAACATCCAGCCTGGATGGTGACCAGGAAGAATTTGAAGCCAGCCACAGTGTGCAAAGCCTGAGTAGAGCGAGGAGCTCTGGACCAGTTTGATGACAATTACACCATGATAAATAATCCAAACTAGACTTAAACAGATAAACGAGGCTTTCAATTTTAAACTACTGCAGTTATCAGCTCAAACCACAAAAATGAGCCCTGTTCGGTGGAATAAGACTGCTTTGGCATCAGCTGAACAGTTTGGCTTTTACTAAACATGCAGTAAAAAATTGAAAGCTCTGTGTTCCCTTTTATATGTTATACTGGGAAAACACTGTGTGCTCGTAAAAAAAAAAGAGAAGAATTTTCCTTCAAAGTCTTAGATAAATAAAAAAAAGACATAAATTTCTAAAAAGGTCCATGCGATCACAGCTTCCTGAGAAAAGACTTGTGCATTGTTTGCTAAATCCTTCTTTAAGACTTGCATTAGAAACCCGGTCCTTCAGAACCGGGTGAACAACGAACATCCAGCCTGGTGAACAGAGCAGGTTCAGTGGACCAAACCCTGGGAAAACACACAACGCCAGTGCAGTCAGTGTTCAGAGAGCATTCACAGTAATAACATTATGAGACAGGTCTGACAATGACTGCAGAGTGACCTGCAATATCGTTAGCCTGAACTAGCTACAGTATGCTAGTGCTTGAGCTTTTATGAAGCTAGCAACCTTTAAACAAACTGTAAAAACAAGGAAAATACAAAAAAATCCCAAACATAAAGTGCAGTAGGTGAAAATGTTTCTTTTTTTTTTTTTAACTAGCTTGGGTGTTAAAATACCCCAGATGTATCACAGTAAAGAGAAATGTTATCAATGTGAGAAACTACAAGAGCAGCTAATTCCTGTCTGTGTAACAGCCAAACAGGTGACATGCCTTCCCCACAGACAGAAGGCAGGTCATCTAAGTCAATACTTGAGTCTTTTGGACCAATTCAGAGCCATGTCTCAAGTAATAAAATAAATATTTTTTCACCTAATTCATGATGTCCAGCCTGCATCGCTATGGGCTATTGGCTATAAGCTACAGGCTATAGGCAATAGGCTTACCCCAACTTGTACTGTTTCTCTGGTTCATACAGTACAAGGCTTGACCTCATGGACGCTGTTCTTCCATGGACAATAGACTGTTGTTTGATAGTCAAAAAGGAGTCAAATATGTTTCCAGATCTATCCCTGTTTTCTTAAATAAAATGTAATATTAATGCCACAATGTCATTTTTAAGTTTGTCTACACACATTTTTGGAAATATGGTAATGTAAGATCATTTTGAATGATATATTATACATTGTCTGCCAACAACATTGTGTGTTTAACACCAGTGAAGAAACTTTTAATTGTGTGTTATGATGAAGACCTGTCAGACCAAAACATTTACATGAATTAACTTTGATTCAATATAAAATCAATACAAATGTGCATGTAGATCCAAATTCAGATGATGGTTGAATCAACATTGATATAATGTCAGTTATGGTTGATTCAACATGTTAGTTACCAACCACTTTCAATGTTCAGTTTCCACGTGGATTCAGTGTTTCTGCGTGACTATATAGCAAAGTTGATTCACTCATATTTCGCTATCTGGGATAACTTTAGAGTTTTAAAATATATGTACTTATTTTATCGTACTTTACTCCTCTGTAGATAAATAACTAGATATCCACTGGTTCCTCATTGATCTACATGATTTTTTCTTCACAGTTTTAAATTTCCTCAATGGATTGTTTTATCTTTCTTTTCTTATTCTTAATCATTTTATCACTGATATAATTATCTGTTTTTGACAGTTTTTTTAATGTGGTCATTTTAAATGTGTGTCTTTAATTTTTGTCCTGTGTTTAATCACTGTAAATGATACCTGACTCTATTAATACATTTTTCTGACTCCATGACTAACTGATCTCATATAGAGGAACTACAGCTACATCCTCTGCTCTCATGATGATAACATCTATTAAAGGTCAAGCTGGCTATTTGCTTCTGCATACGTGTAAAAAGAGAAAGGCATACAACACAGTATGGCATAAGAAGTTATGCTTTATGTTTAAGTGTCAAAAACTGCCATAGGACCTTTTCCTAGTATCTTATCTGAGGAAAAAATTTGGACTAGAGCCAGATTGTTCCAAGAAAACACAATAGAAGGCGTCATGATAAAACTGCTTTAATGAAAAACACATTAAGACAAGAGTTTCAAAGTCACCCCAGCTAATATATGAGCTCAAAAAAGTTGCAGATAACCTGGTTTTACTCATGTCCATGAACTCTCAAAACCATTGATTCTGATTTGTTTGCAGCCCCTGGGTTCCTCGAGTTACGCTTGAAGAGGTGCCGCCACGTCATATCTTATCTTATCTCTCTGTGAAAGAGAGAGAACTCTACGAAACCTAACAGGTACCAAAGCAGCAGGAGAGAATTTCAGATGAGTGCGTGTCTTCAGCGGTAATCGGTTTGTTAGCGGCCAGGCTTTATTGCAGGTTGCAAACGACTCAAGACGAGGGCATGTCATGTTCAAGGACTTTCCTGTTCCTTAATGATTTTATATTCACAAATGTCTGATAAAGGTGAGAGGTTCCGACAAATATATTAAACTCTTTGATTCTGATCAAAGGTCAATCTAAGTGAATAGGAGGCGCTGCATCTTTTTTGTTAATTTGGCCATTTCTCGTTTTCTGCAAATAAAATGAGAAATTTTTTTCTCAACAGAAATTGCTTGGAGAAATCTTGTCAATAGTTTATGGAATAAAAGAACAAAGTTCATTTTACTCAAACATACACCTATGAAAAGTAAAGTCAGAGGAACTAATAATCTTGAGTGGTCCCTTAATTTTTTCCAGAGCTATATATATATATATATATATATGTATATATATATATATATATATATATATATATATA
>CAEGAE010066162.1:0-44669 GCA_903067095.1 Girardinus metallicus | reverse complement strand
ACATTTTTCTTAGAGTACTTGAAATACAGCCAATAAAACAGGAAGTACCCCAGCCCTATCAGATGCAGCTTCCGGTTGCCGTGAAAAAGGTCTATTGAAGACGGAGGGCTGCGCCTTAATAAATCCAGCAAATTTATTAGGACGCTGCCCTTTGCTGCAGAAAACCGAGAGCGGCGGAGATACCAGTGGCTTATATATGTACGTTTCCTTTTTTTTTTTTTTTTTTTTTCGAAAAAATTGTAGGTGCGGCTTATAGTATGGTGCGCTCTGTAGTCCGGAAAATATGGTAGTGAATAGGTAAATGCAGATCTAAAAATATCCCAATTTTACACAGAACTTAGAAACTCTCTGGGAAGTGTGTGTGCAAAGGTGATGCAAGTCCCATTTCTGCAGCGTGAGTCAGTGTGTGACCCGGCATGCACTAGCACATACTAGAATGTAGTCACACATTTAGTTATTTTAAAGCACTGCTGCCAAACCAAAACCAAACCCTGGAAATATTTTGGCTTTTAATGCTGAAGCTTCAAACATACAGTTGAAACCAGAGGTTTTCATACACCAAATTAAAAAATTCTGTAATCTTGTTCAGTTTTCTGGCATTTGTTAAATAGAAACCCTTCTGGTAACTTGATCTAAAGCAAGAGAAATTTGTATTTAACTTCTGACAGTAAGAAATAAAATGTGTATCTGTCTGTTTATTCAGTGTATTTTTGGAAAACATCTATGATGGCTGTTCTTGAAACTGCAGTGTGTAAATATTTAATTTCTCCGGCACCAAATGCTTAAATTAAAATATCTAACAAGTCAAATGTAAGACTAACACGTTTACTGTGTGCTGAAATTCTGTCTTAAAGTAAAAACTTGTTAGTTTTGATTGCTGCAACTGGTGAGTCAAATGTTTTCCCAACTTCAACCAAATATTTTTTAAGGTACAGCTGATGTTTTTTTTGCCTAGATGTTTACCTTTGAGATAGCTTTAGTTATCATCTACAAAAGCTTCACTTTTACAAATATTGTTCATGAAATTTGGTACTCAAATCTGACTCATCTGTGTAAAAAAAAAAAAACACCTCTGTTCTCTGATATGTTGCTGTTGGGTCAGAATTGCTGCCAGCCGTGGCTAGGTCAATCAGACAAACCTGGTTAAATAAAGGTTATTATTAATAATAATATTATAAACTTCTCAGATCTGTCTGTGTGGCAGGTTACCTTTCACTGACTGTCACATAATGACTGTGTATTTAAAGTAACAAGCGCTTTAAACCTGGTTAAAAGTAGCAGGGAGCAGATTTAAAAATATCTGTCACAGATACATTATGGACAAATCTTTGATGGAAATCATCTTTTTTCTACAGACTCCATTTTAAGTACACTGTGACATACAGATCCATACTTTGTGAAAATATGTGGAACTGCGGTATTCTTCTCTTGTTATACGACAAGTGCCTTTTCTCCAATAATGATGAAATAAAAAATCTCACAAGTGTCTTTGTGTGCTCGGTTTTCCTAGAGGGCGCTGTTTTTTCCCCCAATAATTCCTTCTATTAAAATGCTCCCCAGGTTTATGGAGTGAAAATAATCTGGAACTGTTTTGCTCAGTTTTGCACAGATGTTTGCAAGAAGCGTCGGTTCTTCCTTTAAGACACACTTGCCCAGAGCATGCGGTAACACACACACAATGGTCTCTTTGGCTCCCCAGGTACTCTGTGGCTTCTGTGCCTCCAGGCAAGAACACATTTTACACACCCCATTCACACACACACAGAGACACACAAACTGAAATATGTGCTCATTAAAATGTCTGTTTTAATAGCTAAAACAACTCACACTAGCTAGACACCATTGACGTCCTTAATTGTTCAGGCTTTTTATATGTTTCTGTGCATCTCTTCAAAGCAAGTCAAGATTTTGTCATAAAAATAATATAAGTTTAACAATTGCTGCAGGGGGAAAGGAAGACTTAACTTTGTGAAAAGCTTATGGAGGAGGTCTGGTGTCTGGGATGTGGGGTGTGTTTGGAAAGGAGGACTGCATCAGACAGTGGGCAAACACTACTGGTAGCTTGAAAACATACCCACACACACATATATCTCCCAAGGGCTTCAGTGAGAACGAGAGATAGCCCTGTCTCTGCTATATATAGCTTCTGATCAAACAGGTAAGCGTCACTTTGCTCTTTGTTTCTCTTGTGCTACTCTTTCCTCTTTGTGTGGTTGGTGAAGCTGGAAGTGATCACCACTATAATGCATGCTTGTTTCACTACAGTAAACTCTTGACAGTGTTCTGAGTTGTCGTTGCACCGCAAAGCAGCAAGGTGCAATCATGTTAATCAAGTTCTAGTTCCTGATTGTTCAGACCTTTCCTGCAAATTACCTCTGCCTAAAAACATTTTGTTTGTGAACCTGTGGGGAACAACTGTTGTTACATGTTACTGTAACCATCCATGCAATCAGGAAATTATTATACTATTTCCTCTAATAGATGATGCATGTTTAAGAAGCCATCCGCTATTGCAATTCAAACCAATGTTTGAGTCTTTTTTTAGTGTTTCAGATTAATAACAATTGTTGATTTTCGACTGCAGAATGGGACTTGGAGTTAAATGTGAAAATGTGTACTTCTGTGTAATAGTATTCTAGATGTACATAATATTATAATTTAATCTGGATTTTTAAAGGGGCAGTATTATGTGTTTTCCAGCTATGTAGTATCACTTTATAGCACATTCAAGTAACTGTTAACTTCAGTTGTTATAAAAATTTGGTATTTATCAAATATGACTTAAAGGAAATTTAGTTTCGTAATTTAGCGCCTTGAAATTGGACCTCTGTCTGTTTCAGAAACTCCCCGTCTTTCCAACACTCCACCTTCAGATAGTCATCACATCGTCTCTCCTCTACTAACCTCTTAAGTACATTTTTACCTGATTTGAACTGAGAAGTAGCTTGTATAATGAGCCTAGCAGATGCGCTGTTCCATCAGGTGTTTGCTAATTGTTGCTGGCTAGTCTGAAGGAGTAGAGTGACCTGTCCTGTGGGAGGGGTAATCTGTAACATGAAAATCGACCCTCCAAGTGGGAACTGTGTCTTGAAGGCGGAGCTAGGTCGACCCATGGCATTTTGCACAACTAAACGGTTGCCATGGAGATCAAATGATTTCTCAAACATGCATGTTGGTGCAAAACTCCAGGGATGTTTTTGATGAGGGAGTAACATTAAAACATGATATAAAGATCAAAAAGATAGATTTTACATAATACTGTACACACAATATTCCTCTGGCAAGACAAGAAACATAGAATCCATTATTTGACTCTCCAGATTAGAGAGCAGCTTTGATTATCTATTTTCAAGTTTTGTCCCTTTATGTTTAAATTGCTGTTCTGATGGAAGACAGATTTCTGCAGCCTCTCAGCAGTTGTACTTCCATGATTGCTCTTTAATCCTGAACCGCACTCATCGACTGACCAGCTTTCCTGTTGATGCTCTCCACGCTGGTAACATGAGAAATAACCCGCCTCCAGGAATGGTTTGAAATTATTTACTGACTTGGCCAATAAGCTGTTATATCACCTACTTTTCTTGAATTTTACCATTAGGCTCAGAGACAAAAACATTAATCAATGATTATTTTCTTGTTTGATTCATTGACAGAATTGCGAGTCTCGTCCTCTGGCTCCATGGCTGCCCTGCTCTGTGGCGTGTTGGTGCTGCTGTGTAGCCTTGACTCTGCATGGGCCACATTAGTCACCAATATGGACTATGGTGGCATTCCTCTGTGGATTAACCGCCTGCTGGGTGAGCCCAGCGTTTTAAGTCTGCAGGGAAGGATTGACCCGGCCTGGTTTCGAGCCAACAATGACCAGGTCTGTCCTGAGCAGTGTGACTGTCCCATCCACTGGCCGACGTCGCTCTACTGTGACAGCAGGGACCTGGAAAGCATCCCCCAGGGCCTGCCCCAAAGAACCCAGTACTTGTTTTTACAGGTAGAATAAAAAAGAAACGCAGAAATTTTATTCCTTTTCCATGATTCATTACCTGCTAAATCATCTTATTGCCAGAAAATGTCTACAGTTATGCATGTACAAAAACGATACTCTTCAAGCAGATTCAAAGTAAAAAATTGTTTGAATATTGCACATACAGCAGATTTCAATTTAGGTGTTTAATATACAAAATTAGAGTAATTAAACATATTACGTCACAACTTCAAATCATTAGATAGTGGCAAATTTCTTCCAATACAATCCCTAGTATTTCAAAATGCATCAATAGGCATTAGTAACATACAAACAGATCCTGTTTACCTTTCTTTCTTTCTTTCTTTCTTTCTTTCTTTCTTTCTTTCTTTCTAACAGACAAAAGTAAAATCAAGAAAGAATAAATACCATTTTCTTTTTTAAATTTTCATAGGTAAGTCCTGTTTGGGTGATGTTCATGTTTTAAACTATGCATAGAAGCCAAAGTAGCTCAATATAAAAAGATCTAAATTTCTTACCTTTAAACTGAAAGTCTCACCAATGGAGTCACAGTGGAGCCAAGTTCATTTTCACATCTTATACCGTATTAGAAAAAAAAAAATCCAGCATCTTTAGGGATGCATTTTCCTTTGTTCCCAGGGCAACAAGATCTCATCCCTGTCCTACCCCGTCCTGGCTAATATTACGGGTCTACGCTGGCTAATCATTGACAACAACCAGCTGGAGAGCAATGAACTGGAGCTGGCCTCTCTGCAGAAACAGACTCAGTTGCATTACTTTTTTGCGAACCGCAACAACCTGACGTCGGTGCCTGGTGGCTTACCGGCTGGACTCAAACAGCTGCGGCTAGCCTACAACCGAATCAGCAGCATCAGCCCCGGAGCTTTCCAGAACCTGCAGAATCTGACGCTTCTGTTGCTGCAGGGAAACAGGCTGCAAACCATCACAGAGGGTGACCTCAAAGGTGAGGTCATTTGTTAGTTCTGCTCTTCGTACATTTGGACTCAACCTCTGATATCTGGAAGGGAAATGGATCAGTTCCATCTGGGAGTTTAATATCCAAAATGCATTCAAAAAGCAAATTTAGATCCAAGCTTTTATTAAACAAAGTCAGAACTTTTGAAGAAACTATTAGGGTTTCAGAATTCAATTAGTAAATTATTTTTCATTTTATTGAAATGTTAATCAAACATCAAAAGCGTTTGGTCAGTAAAGCTCATAATTAAATTTTCTGTTGCAAATGTTGGTAGGTGTATAGACAGACGGTTTAATCTGACAGAAATTGGACTGATAAGGTTAAAAGATCCAGAGATGACAAATTAAACATTGCTAATAAATTCAGGAAAACATAAAGGTCAGTAGTTTCTAATATTGTGCGTCTCTTTCTGCACATTAGAGAAATAAATCAGTAAAATTACTGTGAAGCATTATCTTGTCATTCATTGACAGAGGGTGTTTTTTACCCTATTATAAACATAATCTGGACTTTTACCTTGTGAAGATGTTAAACCAATTTCCTACTACATCATAAATAAGAAATTAACTATAGTCATAACCTCTTAACCGAAACAACACACAAATATTCCATTTATGTCTTCTGCAGTGTTTGTAGACTTGTTGGGTATTTATTGCATGTTTTATAAGAGTAAATTGCAATATCTGCAGTTAATGCAAAAAAGAATAAAATTAATTAAGTCTGTTTGTTTTTAATCTGTTCTCATCTTCCTTCGGGATAACAAATCACATTTTGTCTGGATTAACTGCTGTATGTGTGTGAAGATGTTCTTTTGTCTTTTAGGTCTCATCAGGCTGAATCTGTTGGACATCAGTGGAAATTTATTCTCAGCTGTCCCCAGCCATTTACCTCCCTCTGTCCAGCAGCTTTATTTGTCCTACAACAACTTCTCTGGGCTGGACGAGGGCAGTTTTGAGGGTTTTCTCAACCTGAAGTATCTGCGTCTCAGCCACTGCGGCCTGCAGAGCAGCAGCGTCCACCCACAGGCCTTTAACCACGCCAGCCTGGTGGAGGTGGACCTCTCTTACAACAAGCTGACCACCACCCCCACGGTTCCATCAACCCTGCAGTACCTCTACCTGGAGGCCAATAACATTCAAGGTAATGTGCTGACTCATTGATACACACATGCATCATGAATACAGAGGCTTTAAAGCTGTGATTAAAGGAGGGAGAACATGTAACAAAACATCATTTGTAAACTCTTTGTAAACATTTTGCTCTTTGTAAACATGTTGCTATATATGAATGTGGGAGGAGTTTGGACAAGAGGGTGAGACAAAGATGTAAGAAGAGGGTGGAGAAGGGGAGAAAAGTGACTGAATATTAATTGGTTGGATTTGAGGAAAGTAGGTTAAAAGCGGGGAGAGGGGTATGAGAACATCTGGGAGAGATTCAGAGGTAGAAGCGCCAGATGGAGCAGAAGCTGCTCCCCTCCCCAATCTATGTTGCTCTGTGTTGTCTGTCTGCTCCCTGTTGCTTTAGCTGGTTTGATGCTGCAGGACTCTCCAGGAGCCAAAATGTGCCTGACAAGACGTCCTACGGTGCATTTCAAAAGTATTTCTGCTCTTTGAACTTTTTCACATGGTCCTGTTTATTAGGGTTTTATGTAGACATCACAAGTGCATAATTGTAAAGAAGGACAGAAACGCCTCCTGGTTATTCCACCAAATATTGATTTCTGAACTCTTCTTGAGAAACAACAATACATTACTATTGTTGTTTCTAAATGAATATGAACTTGTTTTCTTTGCATTATTTGAGGTCTGAAAGCACTGCTTTTTTTGTTGCATTTCTCATTTTCTGCAAATAAATACAACATTTTTGCTTGGAATTGCAGAGACATGTTGTCAATAGTTTATAGAATAAAAGAAGAAAGTTCATTTTACTCAAACATATACCTATACAGAGTAAAATCAGGGAAACTGATCATTTTAAGTGATCTCTTAATTTCTTCCAGACCTGTATATTCATCCCTCTTTACTCTGAAACCTCTGAATAAAATCTGGTTTCTTCAGAAATGACCTAATTTGTAAACAGAATCCATCTGTGTGTAATTTTCACGATGCCCTGAAAACAAAATCCGCGTGGTGTTGGCAGCATCATGCTGAGAGAATGCTTTGCTTTTCAAGAGAAAGGGAAGATGGACAGATTTGATGGAACAAGAAAGTGGGTGAAATAAGTAACAAACACATCACGATTTGTTTTTATATTTCACATGTATATTTGAAAATATAAGCATAAGAAAAGAGCACATCATGCACTTTTAACTCAAAACTGTTTAACGTTTAACGCCAACCAACAAGATAACATTTTATAACACACCTGAATGGCACACAGTGAACAAGACTGAATCTTCACCTGTAGCAATCAGTACAGGATTATTAAAGACATGATGTTAGATAAAATCTTTGCTTTTGTACTTTGTGCATTCACATTCACCAGTTTAGTTTTAAGGCTGGTTAATGTTTATCTCTAAGAAAGTTTGGACAGTAGTTGGTTGAACCTGCTTGGTAGTAGGGTCTCCTCCATGTTCCTATTTGTCTTAGGATTTTGCACACTTCCTGCATTTGGGTGCCTTTATTACACCGTATGACAGCCAGAGGTGATGCCTCAAAGTATTTACTAGAGGGGCTCAAAACATACGTACAACACAGAGCTGTATTTGCAGAAAATTTCAATAGAATACATTGAAGTTTGTGGTTTTAATGTGACAAAGTGTAAAAAGTAAGGATATTTTTGCAAGGCTCTACAATAGCAGGAGTTGCATAGTCTGGCAAAAATAAAAATGTGCTCTGGTCTTTTAATCTGCTTTCGCAAAGGACAAAGGAACTTTATCCTAATGAGACAGACAGTCAACAGAAAAACTTCAGTATAAAATCACCTCACTGTCTCAGAGCTCCTCCTGACTGAAGCCAACAGAGTGGGCTGGAAGAAGCGCTGCAGTGGGTTAAAAAGGAAATGGGTTGAGTAGTTTCCACTGCTTCTTTTTTCGCCTCTGCACCTGAGACCTCTAATGGTAAATGCAGACTCTGTGAGTGGAGGACCAGACTGCAGCAGGCTGTTTTTGATAGACAAATTGCATAATATGTCTGAGCTAGTCGAACTTAGGAGGTCACACATCCAAAAGAAAACGCTACAGTGTGAATCTGATGCTCCGTCAAATATAAACAATGTCCTGACAGATCACCGGCTGTCGCCCTGAGGGATAACAAGTTTCAAAGTATAAAGTAACCATCTGAATAATGCCATCTGTTTTCTACAGAGTTCAACGTGAGCAGTTTCTGCAGAGAGGTGGGGCCTCTGTCCTACTCCAGGATGAAGATCCTACGGCTGGATGGAAACAAAATGGCACACCACCAGCTCCCCCCTGACTGGGTTCACTGCCTCCGAGTGCTTCAAAGAATTTTCATCTGACTCGGAGAATTAGTTAGTACATCGTGAACCCCTCCAACCCAAACAGGTGCTACAGAGAAAAACACGACTAAACCTCAGCTTGTTGATGTCCAGCTAATTATGTCTGTTCTTCACATTAAAGCTTGAAATCAGACAGACGAGTTGTGATTCACGTTGGCTTCACTACGTAAAAATAGACCGAGTCGTTTCAAGAAAAATATAAGCTTAAAAGAAGACAAAGACTAAATTTATCTCAACATTATTATTTTGGAAAAACTGCTGATTAGAACATTATTATTCTAATCCCATTTCTACACAAAATCCGCTTCTGCAGGGTTAGACATCTGTGTTGTGTTACTGGATAATAGCATTGGCAAACTTTCTCTTCTGAATTTACTGACTCATGTCCTCTGACTCATGTGACTGCCATGTTTCAACAACACGGCAGTCACATATCAAGCCCAGCAGAGAGATGAATGAATTGTCTCGAGATGATTATTTGACTTAATATTAAGCCTAAGGATGAATATGACCAAAATGATCTACAAAAAAGGAACCAAAGTCTTAAATGGAGTAATGAATTCACGTTAATAGAGAGGGAGTGAAGTGAGGTTTTTAACTTGTCCAAAGTCTGGATGATTAATTGAGCAAGAATGTCAGAGAGGGAACAAAGCTGTATATTCAGTGTAAAACTGTGTTTCACAAGTTTACAGTCAACAGAGGGGAAAACAAAGCCTAATGTTTGCTAATGATGAGATTTCAGAAGTTATAAGAATGTTAGAAAGTAAATTAGAGGGAAAAATAGCTGATTCTAGTTTGCTTTTGGGTCAGTGGCATCACAAGAGGTACAATAATCAAGTTGATCGATTGGTATCAACATCATGGGGAATGAGTGACTTAATTATGACAAAAGATTCAGAATCACTTAAGTTGCAGTTTAGTTGCACAGGGTCAAAGCTTAAATGTTGGAGCCAAAATCTCAAAGACTCAGAAGAATCTTAAGTCTTGAAGGAAATTAATGTGGATATTCCTTTTTCTTTTATTGATCAGATGACACACATTTCCACTTCTAAAATTAGTGTTATATTCTTCTTGCATCACCTTAGGTAGTAACAGGATTTATATACCAACGTCATCTTTTAATTCTGGAAACATGTTTCTTATAAGCGGAAGTAAAGTTGAGTTTTTGGAGTGGCCCAACCAGAATCCTGACTTGAATCTGAAAAGACAATTTGTGATTATGATGGGGGGCTTTTCAACAATAAATACTTGTGGCTTAATAATAATAGTAATAATAATAATAATAATAATAATAATAATAATAATAAAAATACCAACTGAAACATGCAAAAAAAAAACAACAAAAACAAACTGCTCAACAATGATATAAATGGTTGGATTGTTAGAATCCCAAAAGATGTGTTGCTTTTGATTACTGAGAAAGTCTAAATGACTTTCAAAATTTATACTGCTTTTATATTTTGGAGGAGTAAGTTTATGCTACTTGGTTTTCCAGAAGTGAATTCTGCAAGTCAGTGACTTGATGTAGTTTGCTGGGTTTGCTTTGGTAGAAAATGTTCAATCTACTCTGAATAATTAACTGATAACTAGATAGCTTGAACGTATGTATGGTTACATACCTTGAGACGACATTTGTTGTGAGTTGGCACTATATAAAAACGCTGAGTTACACTGAAGTTAATTTTGCTCTGCCACCTTCCAACGTGCAGCCTCTCAATTCAATATTTTTTCACTGGTATGAAGCTTTTAAACAATATTCAAACAAATTAAAAATGTTCTGCAAATGGAAGATGTGAGGTACCACAGAGTAGAATCCTTTTATTGCTCATGTTTTCTTACTTTCATTTGAATTTCTCAGGAAGCAACTTTTACTCAAAACCATTTTTTTAACTTGCTGTTTTCAAGGAAAACATAGAAAATAATAAATTTTAAAATCAAGAAAATAGCAAACATTTGACCGCCTCCAAAATTTGAAAATTTGCCTTTGTCTTAAAAAGGCAAATAACTAAACTTATTTGTATGTCTACGATGATCTTAGAGAAATTTGTTCATTTAATTAATGCATGTGTCTTTAGTTTAATGTTGACAAAGTAAAAATATTAATAAGGAAGTTATGTTTCTTGCTATCCTTTTTGTGGCCCATGAATTATTTTTATGGAATGATTTAATTTGGACACCATTGGTAAAAGCTCTGGTTCATGCATGGAGTAGCCAACTGGAAACCATGTTATTATCGGGCTGCTTATTCATCAGCTCCATCTTATCCGACTCATTCACACGGTTTAAGTAGTTTCCCTCTCTCGGCCTAAGATCTCCTGCTATTTTAAAGAAGGTTACATTTTTCTCACAGCAGAAGAGACGCTTGGTTTCCAAGCACCACTTCAGCTTGAATTGCTCCATGCTAATAACGGCCAGTTTTACATAACAAACTCAATCTGAAAGCCATTATTTATCCCCCCCAGATGAAGTCATGCACAGATAACTTTTATGAAACCGTGTCTCATAATGTTTTAATCTTTTTTTTTTATTCCTTTGGTAGAACACTGTCTGTATGGGTCAGGTACAGTTTGCTCCATGTAACAAATCACTTAGTTTCCTACCCGTTAAAGGGTCTGTTTTCCTCATTGAGTTAAGTCAGAGCTGCTGCTGTGTCACATTACCGCTGCTCAGACGTTACATAAATGGGACCAGCTTCAATTCCACAGATATGTAAATGTCCATCCAAGTATTCCCGCAGAACCTAAACATTTTAATATTTCTTTTAAGGATTCTGCTTTAATTATAGAAGTCATATAACTTTGAACAGGTTTTATGTTACGACATAAGTTGGGAAGAGGTGGAACAATGTCAAAGAAACTATTATAAAGGTTCAAATACGGTATTTGGGTGTGAGCCAGCGACAGTAAAACTGAAGACAGCGTGCTTTTCATTATGAAGGTGAAGGGGACAGGAGTTGCCAAGCCCACTAATTGAGAATTACTGGGATGAAGCCAGAAACCAAACTGAGGGGACGTGGCGCTGATCCAGAGATGTGTCCAGCAGATGAGCAGGACATGTGAAGTCAGGCAAACTGAGGTTAAGGAGGAAAAAATGGCCAAATAGAGATTAAACATTACAAGTGGCACAAAAAAATCTTTTGCAAAACAAGTGAAAAGGCAAAAGAGAATTTCACAATGTTATTGGATTATAACACGTATTTCAAAGCTTAATGCCAGTTGACCTGAAGTGAGCAGCTATATTTATACCTGGTGGGACATTTGTGCTCATAAAAGGCATTGAGTCTGGCAGCATGAAATCATTTATCAGTAGCAATATATATTCATTTGGGTACAATCCAAATGAGAATAATAAATATTATGAAAGTCCCTGTGCTGCTTTTCTCATGACACATAATTACAGAAAAGTCATAACAGATTCGTCCAAATGACAAACTAAACTGTTTATAAACATCTATCGAACACTTAGTTTTTCACTATCTGACAATGAAAAAGACCAAGCTTTTTCTTTTTTAGATGAATTAGAATGATAAAAAAATATCTATATTTGCTAAATGCCAAAATAAGACATTTTCTATGAGATTTAGAGTAGAACTGTTTGACTTGCCTTTTTTGTGCTTATTCCACTTTGTAAATAATTTGGTTATGTGCTTAGAGTAGTTGTATATTTAAAGTCCCTTTAACTTCTTGGCTGTTGTTTTAAGATGTTGCTTCTATTTTTTTCTTTTCAATGAAGTCCAATATAATGCTGCCACCACCGAACATCACAACTGGGATGGAGCTTCCCCATTTCCAGCTGAAAAGTAATTCTGATAATTGTGGCCAAACAAATTTAACTTCAGTTTCATGAGCCTGCAGGAAATATCCACAGGAAATCTGGATTTTTATGCATATGAATATATATTTTTTCAGGTAATGGCTTCTTCCTCACTGTGATTGACCTTTTTGTCAATGCAGACAATTTTTTTTACCATTATAGACAGCAAGGTATTTTGTTTTTGTGCTGCAACTGATGCACATTTTGGACCAAAACTTCTTTATCTCTAAGACATAAAGTCCATCTAGATTTTATATGGCGCCAGGTATACATTCTCATGCTTTGTATATCTGGCATTTGGTAAATAGAAATAATGTTAGTAGTTGCAGAAAGCTATATATATACACAAAATGTTTTCAGCTTTTAATTCTGATATTTTTAGAAGCCTTAAGAGACGTGAATAAAACTCTGCACAAAAAAACTCATTCAAAATCCCTTCAAAATAATACCAGTCATAAGACATATGCGTGTGTGTTTCTGGGTGTGCCATGTTCTAATATCAGGTTTACTACCATATTTTCCAGGTGACACCATGTCTTAAAACATCTGGTCAGTGTTGTCCTGCATCTGGAGCCACTATTACCAGAGACAGGAGATACACAGACAGCCGCACAAGAAGGACGAGCATTAACCATTAACCAGTTTGTTCCATTAATGGCCAGCAAACAGTCTGCTAGGTGTCATGAAGTCATGAAGGACGGAGAAAAGTTCACAGAAAAGACCCTGTGATTGACCAAAGAGCAGTTATTTATCTTCCTGCAGTTTGTTTTAGTTTTCGCTGTGTTTTTAAAACACAAGCTCTCCTTGGTTCTTTTTTTTATGTGGGCACAGAGCTACATCTGTCCTGCCCAATGCAAACCAGCCAGGACTCCCTCTATCCCCACACACATCTCCTTCCTCCCTGCTGAAGCAAAAACAAGTTCAGCTGGAGTGCAGAATATTGCAGTGACACCTCAACAAATCAAATAACAGACTCGTCCAACAGGGTAGTTTAATTAACTTCCAAATTATGAGTTAATCAGGAATGTGGTTTTGCTTCCAGACAGTGGTCCTTAAACTCTTGTCTCCTGTATATTTCAGATGGTTTCCTGCTCAAATACTCCTCTGTTAATTGACTGAATTTTCAGCGCTGCATGTTATAAAGTGCCCTGTGGCTCTCTGTGTTAAAACAGAGAGCCACAGGGCATATTAGGTAATACCATACTACCGGTGGATCACATGAAGCATGTCAGTAGAGAATTTGGTGGAAGGAAAAAGTGTTGTTGAAAACAACCCACAGGCAGAAATGATAACCACAGCCTATAGTGGATTGTTGTGCTTGGAGCTTGGTGAAAACGCCAGACACTGCATGAACCTGCACAGATTAGAGGGACTAGCCAGTGGCTAACTTCCTCCATGCCGCTGCGCATTATCAGCAAAATGAACATGAATAAATGCTTGAAGTAGTGTGCATCAGTCTGTATGCAATGAATTTTTCAAAGTACTTGCTGAATTACCCTAGTGGTCAACATGCAAGATACACTATAAAAATCCACTAATCCAGTCCATCATGAAGCCGAATATGGCCAGTTATAACACTTAGAGCACTTAGATGCAGAATTTATTAATTATAAGTGGCTACATTCCAACAGTGCTCTTAAAACTAACTTTTTCTAAATTAATCCAGCTCAAGATTGAGTTGGCGAGTTTTTCAACCATATATTCAGTTTTAAATAACTTACTAAAAATAAGTGTTGATAGCAATTTGATGAAAACTGATTTGAATCAGTTTATTATTTTCCATTAAATGTCACGTTTGCATTTACAGTGTAACCTGACATGAGTGTTTCTGGACTGTGGAAGGAAACTTAAATACTTGCATAAACATGAAAACTATGCAGCTGTTTTGGCAGTGCTAACCATAACATTCTGTACAAGTCAAGTTTGTTGTTGACCAACAGGCAACATTTTTACACACACATGGCAGAGATTGCAGAAAAAGCAAAAGTTAGGTAAATATGATGAAGCACTGCATGCTCCAGTCCTCACTCCCCAGCTGCCTTCCCTGGTGGCTCTGTGATTCACACTTTAGAAGAGGAAGGACTCTGAACCAAAAACTCTGCTCAGGACGAGCCTCAACATCCCAAAGTCTCTGAAGCCCTCTTACAGGCCGGTTACCAGATGGCCACAGCCTGCCACGTCCATCCAGCATATTCCTAATAGCCGTTTTAAACAAACAAGGATAGAAAATAACATATTTGGATTTTATTCTTAGATTATGTGAGTTATTTTCTGTAAACATACTGGAAAAATAGACGCTTTTTCCTTGTGCAAAATGAAACTATCTGGTGGAATCATTAACGTTCTGGCCATTCCTCTCTTCTGAACTAAACTCTACCCTGGAAACTACAGTCCAAACATTCAGCCGTGAAGCTCCCTGTGGAGTCGTCACAGCTACATACAGAAGCCCAAAGCAGGAGAACTAACTATGTTTTACATCCTCTACGGACTCAAAAACCTTTCATAAAAGCAAAACAATCTTTGTGCACCTGAGCTAATTGAAAAATCATTAGATTAATTTTATGAAAAATGTTGAAAGGTTCTAATTCTGGCCAACTTGTCCCTGAAAACAGGGGCTGTCCCTGGTTTTTGTTGGCCTGTCCCCAAGCAGAGCTGCCAGGTCACTCCTTTATATTATAATTACTTTACTAAATAAAGTACTGCCTCAATGTGACCAGTGAGTTTTTAAAAAGCACTGAAAGCACAAAAAAGTCAGACTTTTGTTGTTACAGAAACTCACCATGTATTCAGGGTCTTTGATCTTGATATCACCTAATATTTTCAGCTTCTTTTTTTCCAAGCAACTTCCCCCAAAAGAATGACAACTCATGCACATTCATGCGCAGAGCCATGTCAAGATTCCTCAAATAGTGGCAATCAGTCACAATTTGTTGATAAGTTAACCATTATACAACAGATGTCATTTGTGAATTTTTGCCCCTTTTTTATTACTCTGTTTATAAAACCCATTTTATTCATATTCAGAATAATTTGAAGAGTGAATGGTGGTGTCTATAGTGGAGTGTCAACATTTGTACAGGTTTTGTATCCTTTTGACAAACAATAACAGTAAAAGTAATTTTCTGTAATACTCTAGGCAAACTATAAAAGGATGTAGCTAGATGTGGAAGCACTCCAAAAGTTATATGTACCAGCAGGAAGTTAGTTTGGTTTGACATAAGGCCCTATGTTGTGTAAGGTGTAAATCTGTACAAGGTACTAAGGAATAGTTTTCTCCCCCATGTAGCAGCAAAACATGGGGTCTAACAATAATTACTTTTTTGCTATACGATGGGGTTTAGGATTAATCTTCAATGATGAGTAGAAGATAAGAGATATCTTGCTATGCAGGAGAAGCTGTGTGACCGACTGCTGAGGAAGCAAAAACCTCAGACATTTAATAATTAGTGGTTCTTACTTTAATAAAAATATTATTTTGAAAAAGTCATGCATTCAGGTTCATATTATAGCTTTAACAGCATTATTAATACTCAAAAATATGACAAAACAATGGATTTTTTTAAGCTTTTTGAATTTCTACATTTTGCAAAATAAGGTAATTCATATTACCAGATCAGATATTGTCTTACCCAAGACACTATCTGATTCTTTTAGATCTGTCGGCAGCTTTCACATAAACAGGAAGTGCAATAACATGTTGGTTACATGACCCTATGCTAACAAATTAGATAACTGGGTATTCTTGATATTTTGGAGATGCTAGGAAATCCTCTGTGGCCACAACGAGTTATTTTTGATCAGCAAGGACATTTTGAGTAAACGAGAAGGAAAGAGAAAAAAAGCAAAGTAGGTGAAAGGTCATAACCGATAAGTCCATGGGCTCTGCACAAAATAGGAGATTTATTTAACAATAAAAAAAATAAATAACATTATTATTTTGAATTTTTTTGTCTGTCGGTTGCCATGGCGACGGGTAATACTGACACAGAACGAGAAAAAGCAGAATAGAAGTGGTTTGGTCTAGTTTTGTTCTTCACCTGTTTATCAGCTTTGTTGCACCTATATTGCGGCGCACTGCAGCTTCTGCAATTCGTAAAAAACTCCTACAGCATATTTAAAATAAAACGATTGACCAACATAAAGAGAAATACGCCCTTTCTTGCATCTTCACAGAACTAACAGAAACCAAACTGTTTATAGATTTGTATCACGGAGAATTTAGAGAATTTATGTATCAAACATCAGTTTTCTCATCTTTATTTTAAGTCGTATTTAATAGATATATCTGATAATAAATGATGGCGCTACTAATATTTTCGTGACAGATTTCTGCTCGTCCTGCATTGGAATAGAATAGTTTTCTGCACACAATGCATTACCTAGCGACTAATAGGCACTGTCCAATCCAGTAATACATGTGAATTAGCAGCAGTATGAAAGACGTAACAATAATTAACTATACTACATTAAGAAATTGTATTTAAGCCTCTGTGCTACATGAAGCTCATTTTGAAAAAATGCAAGTTAAAAACAATATTTTGCAACGAGTAAATCAAGTAAATTAAGTCCATTGTTAGGTCTATGTAAGCTAAATGTGAGAATGAAACATATATATATATATATATATATATAAAATATGACTGAAAATAAATTTGATTTCATAATTTAACATCTTGAAATTGGGTCCCTGACTCTTTCAGAAAGTTTTTCTGAAACTCCGCCTTCAGGAAGTCATCACAACATGGCTCCTCTGTTGACCCTTTAATAACGTTTTTACCAGCGCTGCATTGAGACGTAGCTTGTATGATGAGCTCAGCTGATGCGCAGTTTCACTAGCTGTTTGCTAATTGTTGCTGGCTAGTCTGAGTGTGTGCATGGCTGCTCTGCAATGCAGAAGTTCAAAGGCTTGGAAACCTCAGCTCTGAGGAGGAGCTTCGTCCTCGAAGGCAGCGCTCGGTCCTCCCAGTTGTTTTGCACAGCTGCATGGTCGCTACGGGAGACTAAAGGATTTCGCACGAAAGAACCAAGGCAACACTCCAGGTATGGTTTTGATGAGGGAATAACATTATAATATGAAGTAAACCTTAAAAAAAATGTAATTTTACTGTTCCCTTTAACATATTATTATTATGATCATTTTGTAAAAAAATTGATAAAAGTGATGTGGGGCACATGAGCAGTAGCTGAGGGCGGCAGTAGAGGGTAATAAAATATCCAGGGTAATAAAAACTGTCAGCCGAGGCCAGTTTTCTAATACTTCTATGAATGTGCTGTCAACAGGAAGTAGGCACCCCCTTGTGTTGCGTCTCCTACTTGCTGCTGAGAAGAGAGAAACTGGGTTATGTGCTCTCCGCAAGTCTGCACTGAATATTATCCTAGCCCTGAATATCAGAACATTTCTTCCTTTTTGACTGGTTTTAAAGTGGTGGCATAAGTAGGATGTGTCCCACTGATGAGAAGTACCATTGGAAAATATCCAATGAAAAGACAAAAATATCTTTTCCACACGGAAGATACAAACACAACTCATTTTTAGATTGAATCCATAAATAAAACCAATTTATCAGAACCAAAACATCACACTTTCACAAACACCCCCAATCCAAAATCTGAAATCTTTCATGAAAACTAAAAAAAACACTCTGAAACTCGCTTTTCAACAACTGGCCAAGATTTGGGCATAGAAATAATGTAATATATTAAGAGCATTCTTGTCATGTTACTTCATTTAAAAGCCACATATAAAAAAAGCGTAACGAGGTTCTGTGGAATTTTGACGACCTTCAGTCGTAAGTCTGTACGACCTGCACAGTATTGCACAGTAAAATACTGTGCAGAACTACACAAGCCAAAAATGATGTCGCAAATATTCTCTGTGTATCTTGTGGAGGTTGTTTTGTGCAAGTGATCAAACTTAATCACGTAATTTATACAATATTTTAAGTAAAATAGCCAATCAAAAATCCTGAGCTTAGTTACTGCTGTCCAAAACTATTTATTATTTCCAAATATTTTTTTAAGTTATCTGTTATCTACAGTGGTGTCATTTTCATGAAAACTTTATGTCAAACCGAGATCATAAAAACATCAGTATGCAGAAACAGGGTTTGATTGTCAGGGTCTGCTTCCACGTTCAAGGGAAACAAAAAGTTTGACCCTCTTCAATTGTCCTGTGGCAATTTGGTACATATTAATAATTCTCCAGCACAGCTTTATTTCCACTACCGCCCCACTAGTCCACACTGACAGAAACTTAGCTACAAAATCCAAGACCTGGCGTTGGATCTGAGCATAAAATATGCTCAGATCCCATTTAACGGTTCCCAAAATTGGCATTAAAAAGACCGTACACCTATGCAAATAAACACCATGCAAATAAACACAAACACCATGCAAATAAAATAGCGCACACTGACCCGTGACGTACCGCTCTAGTGGAATTGAGGCATAACAGTGTGTCTTTGTTACGACTGATTGATCAGTTAACCAGACGCGCTAAATAAATATGAAAATTTTACACAGTTAAAACATTAATTACTTGTTTTGTTGCAATTGTTTACAATTTGGCAATAGAAGCTTAGGGAAGGGATTTAGCAAGAAGAGAATGATAGCATCATTGTGTGTCCATACGCGCGTTTATATCTCCTTGTGGGTGTCGTGTAGGCGGCTAAGCTGCTGCGTTAAGTTAATCTGCTGCCGCGATATTGTCAGAAGTTGCTTTATTTATTTTCTATGGAAAAAATCCACTGATCCATGTGCAAAAATATTATAAATATCCATGATAATATGTGGGCTCATTTTCACAGCCTACTGCACAATATTTTCTCACTAAAAGAGAGCTCTCAGAGGTCGTTAATGCAGGCCGAGTATCTTCTTAATCACCAGACACGATCCTCATGGAGCCATTGTCAAAGACTCTGTGAGGACTTTTGGCATTTCGCGCATGTTCTGGTTTTAATGTGTTATATCTTTATCGCACAGCTAAAAAAAAAACCCTGTTATAGACTGTCGAATTCTGCAACACAGTTCAGGCATTTACCTATTGTGGTTCACTCCTCAGCTCCGTCAAAGCCACCCTCACTCACACCATGTTAAATTAGTGTTGTGATTGAACCGGCCGCTCCCAGTATAATAACGGCTGCATCAAACACGGCATGAGTGGCGATCCAGCTGGCTGAATGGAACTGACAACGATGCTGGCCGCCAGCCAAGGCTTTCTCTGAGACTCAGCATTATGAGGCGGAGCAGTGACATTTGGTTACGCTGCTACAGGAAAAAAAAAAAACAAAAACGGAGTACCCAGATAATCACTCGGTAATGCTACGTTGGCGCTGATCGGAGCTGACCTTGCCAAAAGAAATAAGTGGGCTAAACCTGAAAGAGAAAAGCAAACCCGACTATTGAGTGGCTGTGACTCAGAGAAATATTTACACTGCTGCTTTTATTGTTTCCATATGCAGATTAGGCAGCCAGGGAGTTGATGTAGTGGTAAAAATACAGCACTAAAACACTAATTACTCAGCAGTTTTTATTAGATTAGCATTAAAATGAAAATTATATCTCTTTGCAGTATATATAACAATGAGTGCTAGAGTATAATCGTCAATGAGGTTATATAAGAAAAGGCTTTTTTTTTTTACTGGGAAATGATTAATGATACTCTATTTAGCATACAGCGCTGCAGCTATTTTAGTTAAAGAGATCTCATATAGAATGCAGTAACATGTTTAAAACCACGAATACTTTTAATGTGAAAGGACACAAAATCTCTTTTTTTTATCTCACTATCTGACTTTAAGTTAGTCTTTTTTTCTAATTTGGGTCAGTAAGGGTTAGCAACATTTGTGTTTGCGAAGTCATACAACTGTTTTTATAAAAATTTGTATAACCTTTCTTCATTTTATTAATGGGATTTTTGTGTCCACATAATTTGGGAATGTCCAGATGACGTCATAGTTTGAGGCACAGCTGTTGATGTATTTTAAGGAAACAACTCAAAGAGATTCCTTGTGTGACATGATGTGTAAATAAATAAATACAAATAAACAAGAATTTTGGACCTCAACTTTGGCTGATCTCTGGGTTTAACATCTAGAGGTCTAAAGGTGTCATTTTCATCAGCACCTGCCAGGGATCCCTGTCCCTCCCTGCATGTTTTGCTTGGCTTTTATAAAAGAGTCAGAGAGAGAGCATCACACTTTCCTGAAGGCAACCATCCAAAAAATAAATTCAATAATTATACTGAACTCAGAACGGCATTCTGGGAAATGTAGAAAGAGGAAAGGCTTCAGCTGCTCAACCTCTCGTCACTGGCAAAGCAAGGTGAGTGGCATCAACTAACTCACCCACTCACGGGTTACCTAGCAACAACCTGTAGAGTAGATTGCACAGCAGCAGTGCCTCATAACTGCTTAAAACTAAAAATTTGGATGAAACAGGAAAGGTCATTTCACCAGTTTGGCAGTATTTCAGATACTGAAAACCAAAAACTAATCATTAATTATCAATATGGACTGCTATGACACCCTTATGTTGTGGTCTGTTTCTCTGCCGTACCATCCAGCTCCAGGAGATCCAAAGAAAGTTTGTGGGATTGAGTGGAAAAGCTGTTTGGCTATAACCTGACTCACTTCTGTCACGAGGAATGGGACGAATGTCCAGCAAACCGCAGCAAATACATGCATTTTAAGCAGTTTCTGTCTGATTTAATGTGTATTTCTGGTGTGTGCAGGTATCTAGTTTCAACTGCATATTTTATACAACAAAATATTTACCCAGTAGCGTAGCAACGCAGGCCAGGATAGCCAGCAGGGCGGCAGTGCTGAGCCCCGGGGAGGGCAGCATGGACTGCTGAGGCAAACACACTGCCTCTCTCTCCCAGTCCGAATCTCCCTCCGTCTGCTTGTCCTTCTCCTCGGCGCGGGCTCCTCCCCTCAGGCAGGGGCAGACAGACACGGTGACCGTCCCCGTGCTGGTGAGGCCCGATGTCCCGTCCCTGAGGACGAGCGGGACGTACAGCGTCATGATGGAGGATGGGGAGCGGGATAACGGCTGGAGCTGAGACAGCAGCACCAGGCTGGCTGTGGGGCCTGCCGGGGAAATCAGACAGAAAGGAAGACACGTGTTATTAATCAGCATTTAACTGCCTCTTACAATTCTCCGTTTTCTGTGCTAAATCATGGCAGGAGGTCGCGTTCTGAAAATGGTGTCCCAAAATACCGGCTTTCAAGTCTGCAAATCTGTGACTCGTGTCAGTTGCTGATTGATTTATACCTCTTGCAGGAATAAAGCCTTTGAAAATTTCAAACTTTTCTTTAGGTTTCCTAACATTTTACATAACTTGAACAATTTAAGTGACAGACCACATTGCTTGTAACAAGAATGACTACGCTATATAAGTTAATGGTATAGCACTGCAATACCAAAAGGTACAAATGTTTAACAGATGTGAACATGCCAAAATGCCAAGCTGCATCAATATATCTTAGTTGCCTTTCAATAGAGAGGCTCATACTCTGGTAAAAGACTAAATGTCATGCAGAATGAAACAATCCAAAGCATTAAATTCACAAATATACCGTTTGATTTCAGCATGTACAGCCCAACTGTTCTGCCAGTTCCGTGGACACCAACACAGGCCAATTACTAGATTAGCGAGCCATTAAAGGAACCATTATTCTTCACTTCTGATCCCTAACGAAGTAACAATCATCATCCATCGAGATGGACTGTCACACACATAAACCATGTCTTGTAAACCCACCCATTGTAGCTCTGGATGTAAAGCCTTTGTCCTGCTGGAAGCGAAACCTCCGCATTATTCTCAAGTTCTACAATCCAGCCATCTTTCAATCAACTCTGAATTGTTTCATTTTCTCTTGTTCACCATAAAAACCTTGGCTGCTTTGCTGATTAATGTCTGCCTTGCCCACCCTGTTAGTTTTGGTTAGTAGTCACGTCTTGGTTAATTTGTACTCAGTTGGATTCTATCTATTAATTAGCTGCATCGGATTTCATTTTGAAGTATCCAAGGAAAAGGGGGCTGTTTAGAAATAATAATCATGCTTCCAAATTAAATTTTTTCTATCGTTCTGTCTTCCACTTTCACAATGGTGCACTACTTTTTGTTCAATACCATTAAATTCCAGTAAAATACACTTACATTTGTGGCTGTGAGGGCAAAACATAAAAGAATGCCAAGTTACTTTCAGAAACTTGTAAGAGGCTAAAATTTCTGAAAGTACAAAAGCGACAAAATCTGACATGTTAAAGTGTTAGACAATATCTTGTATGCAAGATATTGAGAATCTTGTATGCAATGTTTTTGCGATTGAAATGTCTCTTCTAACCTCCAACAAATAGATTTGTCTATGTGCATGGAAAATGTTTTTTTTTTTATATTTCTGTATCAAATAATGGAGACAACAAAAAAAACAAAGACAAAAAAAAAACAGAGCGCCGTAAGATAAAAGAGGGCATGGATATTCTTTATCACCATGAATGTCACTGCAAAGTTGCACCAACATGACAAGGGTGATTATCCTGAATTTTCTCTGTTGATTGAAATCACAGATCAGATCATTCTCTTTGGTAACAAAGCAAATAATGAGGCACATTTTTGTGACAAGCTGTCCATATGCGAACGGAACATGATCTTATTGTTCCTCTGTTCTGCTGCTGGATGACACATCAAAGAGGACTTTGAAACCACACGTCAGTGGATTTATCCTCCTGATCCGTGATCCATCACTGTGTTCTAATCAAGGGACAAAAAGCTGTTCAAAAAAGTTCCAGGCTTTGTATCGCAGAGACCCGGATGTCCCTGCGTGCCACCGACACTTAAATGAAACACGACTTTAAGCCTTCGAATTTCAGAGATAAAATTGTTGCTATGTTATATTATCTGGAAGCATGTAAAAATGGAAACGATGATTTTAGACTTGCTCCTTTGTGTGGCTAAAATACACTTTTATCCAGAGTTGTGAGGGTGCCGTTGGACACATGAGACAACACACAGAGTAGGCAGCCATGCATACAGAACTAAAGGCAATGTAGAGAGACCAATTCACCTAAAATCCATGTTTTTGAACGGCAGATTTAAGCAGGAGTACCTGGAAAGAACCTAGGTATGCACCCTGGCTGGGATTCAAACACAGAACCATCTCGCTGCAAGGCAACGCTGCCAACATCTCCTCCACAGTGCAGCCAAGAAATGTACACTTGTGGATGAAACAACGTGTTTCTACACAAGAACTCTTGGATTTTCCTATTTGATTATAAAAGTGAATGTAAATATGGCTGGACGCTTTTATTCAGTTGAAAAATAACACAAACTTCAACCAAAACCAGATTTTTCTTTTCTCTGCTGGATTTCTTACTTTTTACTACATGTTGTAAACAGAACTTCTGCAGCCAGAAGCATGGATGTTATGTGATCAACCGTTTTGAATGGTTGAGACCAATCTATACATGGACGAAGTGGGATGCAGAGTTTTGAAGTCTGACAAAGGAGGAACGCCTAGCCACTGGTTTAGATATTTGGATGTCACCTGGATGAAAATTCAAGTTTATGAAGAAGAAGCCTTTACTGAACAAATCAACAACACATGAAGAATGTAGCTACCATTTTTAGACTGTCTGGTGAACATTGATAAAGATGGAAGTCTTACCAGTGACACACACGCACGCACACGCCCACACAGGGATTGCCACCTACGTTTTGAAGCTCACCACCCACTGGAACATAAACTACATCTACTACTCATCAGATTCCCACAAGGGCAGAAGCAAAGGACCACAGACACACTGGGAAGGCACAGATAACTTGTGGATAGGCCTATGTTAAGACATCCAGAATTCAGATTAATCAGTCAAACCACTGCAGGAGACAAGGAAAAAAGCAAAAGGACGTCATCATTCAATATGTGTTGCGGCGTGTCCAAGAAACTAACGGGGTTGACAAGGGGGGAGCGAAGAACGAACATCGAAACGTGAAAGTTTTCAGTCACATTGCGGGAACCCAACACACGGGACCTGGTAACAACAACAACGGCAACAAAAGTTGTACATTTTTCAACTTTCTTGTGTTGTGTTGCTGGCCTACATGTGCACGAATTTCCCCAGTCACTTGGCTGTAGGAGGGCAGGCGATCGTATCCTCATTGTGTTAGTTCAATAGAAAATGAATGGAGAGAGAGCAACGTTGCCTCCTGTTGCAACATTGAACACTTAAGGATATTGAGGTAGATCATCTTGGGGTACAGTTCAAACCCCTGTGTTGGGTTTACAGAGTGTTCATTGCAAGGCCAAAACCACCAAACAAAAGGAAGGCGGAATGGTTTCTATAGTCCAGAGTTAAAAGGAATGTTAAAATCGTTAAATTGGAGAAGCTAAGCAGCAGCTAGGCAAATGCTTAGCATAACACAGAAGAGCAAGAGACTAAGAAAGGCTAATAGAAAAAGGACTAATTCCTAATGTCTAATGAGATGAACTCAATTAAATTAATCCGTTTGCTCTTTTCACAAGCATTTTACAAAAACAGCAAGTAAATGTGACAGTGCTGGGGAGATGAATGCAAGGGAGGAATAGGATGGCAAACCAGTGGATTAAACTAAGAAGAAAGATGCACTATAAGAAAGAACAAAAGGACTGTTACAGATGGTTGACGGATTGATGAAGATTCAGTGACAGAAAATGAGGAGAGAAAGTTTGAGAGAAACAGACAGATAAAAGTACAAGAAAGAAGAATATCTGAATAAACGGCGATAGGAAAGAGAATGTCTGGGAAAAAAAAAAAAAACATTTGGGACTTAGGGTCTTACAAAGTGCAGAGAAGCTGTGTGTCTGCCAGAAAGATGGGGGGAAAAAAAAGAAATAAAGAAAGAGCACCTGGGAGGCAAAGATGAAATACCTACCACCACTGTCTCTGACGCTGAAGTTGAGGGCAACGCCGGATTCTGGAGGGATGCTGAAATACACGGTGCTGTCGTTCCCTCCCTCATCTCTATCAATCGCCCGCAACACCTGCACCACCTGAAACAAAGCGATAGAGCGCGGACGAGATTGAGTAAGGGGCGGGTATGAATAAGTGCGTGTGCATGTGTCTGTGTGAGAGGAATAAATACATGGAGGGGGAAGAAGAAGAAGAAAAAAAAACAAAAAGCAGTGGAAAAACACTTCACAGAGGGTGCTTTTAGCGATGAACCATTAGCTGATGTCGGCAGGAATCATAACAAGCCAATTAGTATGAAGACACAAGCGAGCAGTGTCTGATACACCAAATAAATAACAGCATCTGATGTGAATCAGCTTTCACAAATACAGTGAAGTGTGGCTTTCAATTTAGTAAGAGCATCTTCACTGGAAATGGTAACAAAATTAATCTAAAAGATATCTCCCGCAGCCCACGCGTGGCGGGTAATTTCTTTTTAATGAAAAACTCTGCTTGTCATTATCCAATATGTTTTTTTGTTTTGGGGGGGGGGTTTTCTAGGAATGCTTTTGAGTGCAAGGTGGGAAAAGCAGGAATGAATGGAGCTGGATGCTCTGAGTCAGTCAGGGACTCCAGGCCTTCAGAGGACTCGCTGTGTCGAGTCCCACTACGTTATCGGCTTCTGGTGTGAATATTCAGAGGCGTTTTGTCTAATGACTTGTCAAGCCGAGACGTGAACACGCAACTTTAAGGGAGTGAAAGACATCATAATCTTCTTGAGTCGTCTCCCACTCGCTCAAATAACAATGTACGCAGACACAAAACAAGACAGGATTGCACATAAATCAACGGCGTTGCCACAGAATCACAGATTTAGTGGCGAAACGACAAAGACTCAAGCAGAGCAATAAAAACAGCAGCCAAAACAACAGATGGGCCAAGACACCAAATTATAGCGGCGGAGCCAGCGTGGAATACAAAAGATGGAGGAGAGAACATAAAAACAGTGAGAGCGAAAGGCTGGCTTCCGCGGCGAGACTGAGGAGGGAAGACAAGATTTCTATAATTGAGATGGGATCAAATACGGGAAACCTAATGCAGAAAAATAGACAGGAAGACAAATAAAGCATGAAGCATAGAGGGATGGAGGGAGACAGTCTGGGAAAAGGCTGGAGTTTAATTACACCGGGAATAGCTGCTCCATTTGGATAACAGGGCAAGGAGGACTCACCTTCCTCTACATTGTTTCACCAAACTTTGTGCACTTTTAGAATTATTTCCAGTCAAAACCAGATACTTATATACGCTAAACAAACTCCCCTAAATGGACTGACATAAAGATCTTTCAAACACGTTCTGTTTTACATCAGTTAGAAGTTCCAAAATAGTTAATTTTAAGGATAACGAAGAGCAGTTTTGGGAAATTCATATACTATATAAATTTCATTATTTGGAAGAAATAACTTTTAAGATGTAATTTTAACATTTTGGGCATCCTTCCACATGCTTCTCACTGTTCAGTAGTTTTCTGGAGTGTTGGCCAATTCCTCTTGACAGAACGGATGCAATTGAGTCTGGCCGGTAGGCACTTTCCTGACAAACACCTCTTCATCTCTGCCCACAAATTTAAAACGGGATTAAAATCAATGATTATTGCCACTCCAAAACATTGACCGTCTTGTCCTTAAGCCACTGTGTAACCATTTTGGCATTATGGTTAGGGTTGTTGTCCAATGGGAACACACATTTTGCTCAAGGTGAAAATGCCTTGGGCACAAATTAACTTCCTGGCTCTAATGTTTTGAGGTGTGACCTCATTATTCCCATGTAATGTTCTGTCCTTTCCTGTAAAGTGCTTCAATTTGTTTTAGATTTGCAAGATTCTGACTTCATTCCTCCAAATGTAATGATGCTCCTCAATACAGCATATTTGCATGGTCAAAGACTTCCATTTTAGTTCCATTAGACAAAAATGAAGGTCTTTGTCCCTGCATGGATATGCTAAATGTAATCTGGCTTCTACATCTGTGAATGTCCTTTCAGCCCGGGTCAGAACAGAACTTGTTTCAGTGTAGATTCTGTTCTGAGATACCCAAGTTTAGCACCAAAACATGTTAACCTCTTGTACACAGAATACGTCTCCTTCCTGTGCTTTTTAATGGGGTTTGTTACCATTAACAATTTTCAAATTGTATTTTCAAGCATGGATGCAAGCCTAATGCTACCATGTTTTACTTTTAGCCTGCAAGACGACGGGAAAAGTCAGGTTTGGTCATCCTATTTGATCAACACCAATTACCTTTTGACCACATTCATATACAAAGACCTGACTTGGACATCTTTGTATCCTATTTTTTACTTTTCAACAAGAGTTTTGTGTTATTTATATAGAAAGCATTGTCGTTGTTTTCACTTAAGAATTCTTTTTTGCTATTCTTGTGTCCTGTCTTGGCATTCCATAGAGACAAGATGGTTGCCTACATGTGTCGGGGCAGATTTACTCGACAAAAGATATCTGACGATTGTATTCAATTCAGAATTTTCACTTGCTTTCTGCCCTAGTGACCTCCAAAATAAAAAGTGGTCTGGGAAAATGTGAGCCCAACGCGCAAAGCAGGTGACGAGGTAGGCAGGGTCAGCAGCCAGTACCGTCTCGCTAAGTGTGAGCATCAACATAAAGGGGAAAACGCATTTAGATCGCCTTGGAAAGCCTAAATTTGCTGGGTCAACAAAATAATGTGCATGTAGTCCAGTTTTGAAACTGACTAATACAGTCTGGGAGAAGGGTGGAGTATAATTACACTGGGAATAGCTGCTGCATTTAGATACCCAGCCAAGCAGAATTCATTTTCCTCTACATTCAGCGCCGTATCACCAAACCCTATATGCTTCTATACTTGCTATAGACGAGCATAGTGCACTTCCATATTTGATACAAAGCTGTTTTGACATACTTCATGTTCTCTTTTAGGAGGAATTAATAACGTTCTAAACAACATCACAGCGCTTTTATCTAATTCCCATTTTAATGACTTAATAATGTGTTCACAGATTGCCTGTTTCTGCTGCGCCTTCCTAACTCGTTCTAAATGCAAATGCAGCGTAGTCTTTAGAAAATATTCCTGATACATTCATGGTATAATTCAACCAATTCTTTGAGGGATTTCTGCATTTTGTTTATGTGGTGTCATGCCAGGACTTGCACACCATGGGGTAAATAAATAGTAGTGCCTCTTTTTTGTTGTTTGTTTTTGTTTTATTTTGTTTCAGTTTTGGTGTTAAACAGATGCCGTCTTCATTTCCTAAAAAAACAAAACAAAACAGAAAAAAACTATAGGGAGCAGAAATTTCCAAGCTCATGCTGTATATTTGAAATCTGAGAAAGGAAGATTATATAAAAATGTAATTACAGTTACTGAAGACTAAAAAGGTGATTTGCTTTAAAAATAACCCTGATGAGTTTTCAAAAGGGGAACACTCAAAACAGCTGTTGCCCTCAGCAGGTTTATAATCAAGTTCAAGTTGTTATAGCTGCATGATAGAGTTTAATGACTTAATAGTCACTCATGTGTTGTCCATAGTGTTGAAACAGCAGGCAGTTAAACAGACTTTTCACGCTTGGTAAAATAACTCGACTCAAAATTCCCGTGGCAGTTTAACAGGTAAGCAGGTTTGCAACCAATTGAGCAGAATCTGCAAATACCCACTGATCTTTAAAGATTATTTACAATGGGACTGGACAATGATTGGTGACCCTTCCGATTTGACCCCTCCAGGCCTGTTTGTCTAGATTAATAAATCAGCGTCCGAATTGCAGGACTTCAAACTATACACAGATTTGAATACTTTAATAATTTTACTATAACAATATTACACGAGGATGTTCAATGAGTTGTTCCATGTTCTCAGTCGGTTGTTTACATATCCCAGTCAGTGCTATAAAGGTCCAACTGTGTGGGTTAACAAAACCACAGGAGAAATTAAATTTAAATTTGAACACATCGAAAGATGATTTCAGAGCCACTGATTCAACTTTGACCATCATATTGAAGTGAACGGTTAAAGGTGATAAACACAATCATTTTAGATGCAGCAGCAAAAGTAAGATTTCAATAATGCTTCGTCTGTATTGAAACGCCATGTTGGCTGGTTGCTGGTATCAAGATATGGGAAGGTTATAAAAATTTGAGTTCTCAAAACAATTTACACACTTCTTGCCATTTTTGTAGTAGCTTCAGAGATTTCTCGGACTGTTTGCGTAAAGTAAAACAACAATGCCCTCCCCCACTTGTTTCCGCCAACGTTTGGTCAGCTACTTTAAAGAATTTCTTCTTGTCTGTAATTATAAGAACATTTATATTCATGACTTGCAAACTTTAAGACACGAGTTGTAGATAACATTATTATTACTGCAGCATTCAGTGTGTGAGAAGCAACAATTATTCCTCCGCCATCTATATGATACGTAGATATAAAATGGAAGAAAAACTCTTGCTTTTCTGTTTTAAATTAAAGTGATTCCATCTTTAAAAACACTTTCTTTTTTAAAAATACTGTGATGTTATGAAACCAGTATTTCTACTTTAGGATATCATGTTGTGGGAACGTTGAGATTTTGGTGACCATGATAACCAAATTTTAGCTGACAATTTCTATTTTTATGAACCAAACTGTCAAACCATCTTCCCTGCACCACATTTCCAGATAGCAAATCTGTTTTTTTCCCTCTGCATGTTTATAGCAACGACTTTCTATTGAATGCAGTGTCCATCTGCTGCTGCACCAAAAGTTGATAATGTGCTTGTAGAGCCATGTATGTAGCCATTAACACCTACAGCGGCAGCAGTCCTGCCATTATGAAAGCATAAATTCTTCTGACATCTTGGTGACAAATTGCAATCTTTAGCAAAGCCGGCAACCTTTAAAAGTTATTCAGCCGAAAACTGAGCAGAGAAAAAGTATAGGAGAACAGGTTTATAAAGTTGCTCCCAAGGTAGGAACACACAGTACAACCTGTGACATTTCGAAATATGCTTGTTATGTCGTTGAAAATGGGTTTCCAACAGCAACACTGTGACTGTATTATCTTACTTGAAAAGCAGTTTTTTATCATCACCAGTGGGTTGTTAAAAGGTGAATGTAGAGTTTCCCACCTTAAATGAGGCGCATAAACGGGTTGCCCCCTTGGTCCTAATGTTTTATTTAGTTATTGCAACCTGCAGCAATGTCCCTTTTGGTGCTGCGAGTGTATTCTTGGTAATCGGAGGGGGTCACACTGAACTAAAGGTTTCACTTTATACCGATGATGTGATACTTTTTATTTAAAGTCCCATTTCTTTGCTGCCTATCCAGTCCGACTTTTTTTTTTCAAGTGAACTTTTTCTTTTAAAGGAACAGACTCTTGGATTTAAAACAGTCAAAGTGCAGCTCACCTATCTGGGAATCACGATAGCACAAAGTACAAGAGTGTGCATCATGGCAGACCCTCTAAATGGTTAAATGTCAAACAGACGAGATCATTAGGAAGACATGGAATAATGTTGGGAAAAGTAATGATACGTAGACTTCTAAAACATGTTCATGCTGCATGAACATGTTTCAGGAATAGAGAGAATAAAGAGAATTACGCATAATATCTAAAGATCTATATTTACTGCAATTCAAGCAGTTATTCACTTTATTACTATAGTGAACATATTGTAATATGTTCTGTAGCCCTAAAGCTGAAGTTATAATGACGCCCCTTAAAAGCAACTTTGATTGGCTGCAATATTCCAGACAAATAGTCATTCATTTATATTTATTCTTTATACCTAAATTCTTCTATGCCTCCACGGATGCTTTAATCTCATTATACCTTTCCAACAGGAACTGTTGTCTCTGAGAATTGTAGGAATCCAAAAGAAAAAAGAATGACTGACTGAAACACTAAAAAAAGTAATATCCGTTCCTTAAACTAGTAGTTGCAATCCAAAGAGAATAGAAATCTTCATTCAGGGCTGGTGAAGGACGCTCCAATCATGTTCTTCCTGGGTTCTTGTCTTCCTCTGCATATCGATAAACCAGTTATTCAAGCGATCTAACACTTCCTCCAGGAGTGGACTGCGGTCGAAAAACATTTCAATTTCTGCATTTTCTCACTTCACACTCCCTCGATATCCAGCCGCTTATTTCCACCTTCTTTCTCGGGTCACATTTACCAGGTTTAGTATGGAGCAGGTGGTGTCCGCTTTAAAAATCTTGTTTTACAAAGCGAGCCAGCCTTCTACAAGCGTCTGTTAACATAGTATTCCCTTCTCAAATCTGACATTCCCTTCGATCATTTCCCTTGAGGTTTTTAGACGCCCAAGTCACTAACCTAGTTGAGGAATTTTCACCTAAATCTATCAGGCAAAAGTTTAGAGCAGGTTAATTCTAGTAACTTGTGTAGAGAAACTCAAGCAGTCCTTTTAACCATTCGATCTGCAAGGAATGACTGAAATTTGCCTGTTTATTTTCACATGCCGAATAATAATCTTTTCATCAGAAACGTGGAGTTTATTTTTAAATTGCCATGTTTCCATTAAGCAAATTTACTTCTGTATTTCCATTTTGCGTAATTATATGGCTAGTGGAAAAGCAGTCATTGGTACAGTGTGAGTAAGATGGACATTTTACTTGTGTAAAGCATCCAGTCTGTTGCCATATTATTGAGATCATCATATTTTGTTATGGCCTTGAAAACATTAATTATTCCAAGGTTTCCTGCTACCCTCAGCTGAGACACACTAGCTCTACCCAGAAGAAAGACCTTAACTTACTAAAATCTAAATTTTGAAATGCATCAAGTAGGCTAGCAGTTTTCTCTGTAGATCGCTGTTCCTGACTAAATGGGGTGTTGTTTTTGGTTAAAAAAATGTAATAAAATAGTTGCTGATAAAAGATATTTGAAGTTAACACACAAGAGCATATCAGGGGATGTGAAATCCTCTTCAAGGATCTACTGATCAATGCTTATCTGCCAGCATCTCTTCTTAATTTTGAGTCGTTCTCTACTACGTCCTGAAGCAGAATAAGATCATCACAGAATGAGGCTGCCATGGATACACTCAACTATCGGGATAGCATTAATTAAAAGAAGCACAGTGCCCAGTTTACGCCGTCCACACATATGTTGGGGAATTGATCAAAAAAAGTTCTCAGCTTTGTCAGATCAGAGAAAATTTGCTTCCTTTGGAGTTATTCAGCAGAATTTGGGAAAAACTTGCGGGAGGCTGTCTAATGCAGTTCAGAGAGGAATGGTTCTGAGGAGCCACTCGACCCATAAGACTTGATTGGTGGCTTTTTTTTTCTCCTTTTGATGGTTGCACTGTGCTTTCATCCACATAAAAAAGACTGTTGATCGAATTCTCACTCGCCATTTAGTTAGTCCGACCCCAACCATTTCTACTTCATTTTAAGTCAGTTTCTGTGCTGCTGCACTTGACATTTTTTGCTTTCTCTGTGCAATCACACCTTAGTGATCTTTATGCAGTTCTTCAAACCTGAAGATTGCAATGCTTTTAAACATCCTGACATGCTTATAAGAGATGTTGGTCCTCTAAATTACACAAAATACCATATATTTACCAGAATATAGAAAGGATCTGCAACTGGGGGTCACTATGGATGATTTCAATACAAAAAAAACATTGAAAAGCACAACCTACAATATGGTAAGTGAGTAAATACAACTCATAAAATATATATTTCATTCATTATAATGAAATAATTTTTATTTATGGAATAAAAGGAAATAATTAAAGCTGACCACACCTTATATGTTTCTATAGGACTTAACTGATTTAATGGCGTGTAGAACAACAAAAATAAAATCATGAATTTAAATTCTCTTTTGCATAAAAATAACTTTGCATTGCAGCTCCTGCCTGTTGTTTCAACAAACTCAAAGTCCTCATATACAATATAACTTTACCAGGCGAGGCAAAAATGTAGATTTTTGGCCAGATTGTAGCAATTAGTCAAAAAATATAATTCCAACTTAAGCATGGAGGTGGATGAGTGATGATTTGGGCATGTTTGTAACCAAACGATGACTTACACATTGCATGTTCAAGGTTTCCAAGAGAAAACTTGCTCAGCCCGGTGGTTGGGCGCTAAGGCAGTCATTCATCCAGCCGCCCGTCGTGTTTTTGAGTTAAAAAATGTTTAAAGTTGACAGGAAATTTGAAAATATCACTTGATAATTATGTGTTATTGAAAAATGGGAACATTAATACCTGAACACAAACTATAAAATCTTAAATACTACAAATATTTTAAAAAGACTTAAATAAATAAGCAACGCTTAGCCTGGTGGGGGCATAAGTAAAGCCTGGTGACCCGCCAGGCTTATAATACACTGTGGGAAATCCTATATGTCTGGGGATGATTGGCAATAATAATACTAATAATAATAATAATAATAATAATAATAAAAACAGGATGTAGTGTTTTTAAGCACCAAGGTGAAAGAGTTTCATTTTGGGCAAATGAAACTAAACTTTAGATTTTTGGGCAGCGATGCACAGCGATCAAAAAGCAACAAGACAAACAGAACAACATATAAACAAATATATATCACATATAGATATGAAGAATGAGTTGTACTCAACCAACAGACCTTACTCTGAAATTTACAGTTTCCCTTCTTGTTTTACAGGGTTGCATTTTCAGTCTATTCTCATATCTACGCTGATGAGATTTAACTGTCTGTGCAATATTATTTGACTTGTTAGTGGTCTATGCAAGTTCTACTTGAACAGTGCTTGACTGCACCTACCTGGACAAGCACTGTCTTGTCCAGGTAGGTTGTCCAGGTAGCTAGCTTAGGTCACAGCCCCCACAAGAAAATAAGATAATAATAAGAAGATAAATGAAATTAAACATCCAAACTTTCAGAGCGAGCTAACAGGGCCCTTCAAAATGTGCGAGAAAGGTTGTGTGCAACAAAAACGCAAAGGAAACAAGGTGAAAAATAAAAGTTTGAGTTTTGTACGAGTAGCCTAAAAATATTTGGACAATATTCCCAGCTTCTAGACTTTCCCACCAACAATTTAAATCCAGTTTTAAAGTTAATTTAAGCCCATACCGACCTGGCCAGCGTTGGATGAGTCGCACAACGCCGTGGAGTATTGCCTGTCGAGCTCGGGAGCATTGTCATTGAGATCTAACGTCTCTATTCCGACCACAACTCTGGACACCTGGCTGGGATTGTCTGGGAAAGGCAAAGAGCAGAAATGGACATTTTAATGTTGCCAACCAAAACATTTACACTTTGACCTGCATTTGGAAAATAATATGAACACAAACAAATAAGGAAAAAAAACAACACACACACACAATTGAGTGCAGGTTTGCGCTTCATTAAGTCAGTGCAATTGTCCTCGTAGGAATGATCAAACATTTTAGTCTTTGTCCAAAAAGCCTGAACAATTCTCAGATCCCATTAGCCAGCAGTCATTTGGCTAAAGGAGCATTGGTACATTTGGTCTCATTTGGCTCATATTGCGGCTCCCAGGATCCCAGCTGGATGCTTTTATAGCGGTCCGATTTCTGCGCATCAAAGAGTTCGATTCGCAGCCAAAGTGTCGAGTGTGCACGCGTTCATTCCTTTAAGACAGAGAGATGTCAGGCAGAGAGGAATGTCGAGAGCAGTCGGTGTGCGTGCGCGTCACACAAGGGTGTAGTTTAAATGGATTGGCTTTGGCATTTCCACTCCACAATCACTTGGCTATACTCGCGCTCGGCCATAAAGTTCCAATGGCAGAGCGTCAAACGTGTAAAGTCGGAGTCTCCTCGCTATTCGCCCGTTTTACATTTTAGCCTGCTGTATAAAAAGCTCCAAACATCACTAGAACTCGTTTATCTGGGCGGCCAACCCGACGCCATGCTTTCTATAAATGTGAGATGAACACATTTTGCATACGCTTCCCGAACGTGTAGAAGCAGCGATGCGTCACGGGAAGGCGGCGACCGCTCCCTGCCACAACCAAGAAAGCTGAAAATGAGCTGTAGCCGCAATGCCACTGGGTAAGAAGGCGTGCCTGTGGCCATGGCAGAGCTCCCACTGTGTTTGTGTCAACACAACCACCAACAGTCTGTTTATTAGATAGAGCTCATTATTCAAGACAGGAGCTCGCTGTGCAGCCGCCTCAGCCGTACCGGTCCTCTCCTGCCACAAGCAGCCCTGAGTAGATTTTAAGCAAAGATTAGCTTCGTCCTGGACAAGACTTGGCAGGAAGGCAACTTTCCTTCATTGCACGCAGTGGGCGGCGTTATTTAACAATGCTCTCTCGCTTGTACAGAAATAAAAATTAAAAATGGATCACGTCGTTTGGGGCTTTAATGAATTGCAGCCAGACAGAAACACAAAAACAAAAAAAGAATGCTGCTGGAACTGAGCCAGGCTTTACCAACAAGCTGGTGTGGATTCTAAGAATACCAAAAGAAATAAAGCGGAAAATAGACTCTTTTTTTTTTTTTTTGTCAATGTCTGTTCAAGAGCCCATATAGCACGTGCAATCCGAGTCTGGAACCTGACAGCAGGGATGATTGCCAGCGCTATAGAACTACTGAGTGACTAATAAGATGATTCATCTAGCTGTTTTTGTGATCCGCCACACTGTTGGCAGATGAGAAAAAGTTTGGATTCGATAAGGCATAAAAGCGATGTTTGGTTTAGAAGAGGAGCTGTCTTTAACGTCAAAATGAGGTGCTATTATCTCACTTCATTGCTCCCATTTTCTCGGCTGAGGTTTTTTTCTTTTCTTTTCGCTAGTTATATTTCACAGAGATAATCTAAAAAGCTAACAAGGTGAGGTGAGCTAAAACAGGAACAGTGTTTTATTTGAATTAGCAGCCATGGCTTTTCGCTGCCAGCCAATGACAATGGTGATGCAGTGCTGCTGTCAGACTTTCGCTGCGGTTTGGAACATCCAACAGATGCACATTCCAGTAAAATTACCTGTGGAGAATGAGAAACAATGTCTAAACAACTTGGTCTGTTTTTCCACTTATTGGGTTGGAGAAATAGCTTCCTTTTTATTCAACCATACAGCCTTTAAGCTTTTTCCTCCTTTTCTACATTGTGTTTTGTGATAAACACGAGCCTGGTGATTTAATTGTCAAAGTTAATGTCAGAGAACATCAGAGAACAAATCTACCAAAATTAAGCTAACAGGCCAGGAAAGAACAGCATTAATTAGAGAGTGACTCTGGAGGAGCTGCAGAGATCCACAGCTCCGGTGGCAGAATGCGTTGACTAGAAAGCATTAGTCGCACGCTCAAATATATTCTTAAGGTAATTATCTTCATAAAGCCATCCTGCATATGTTCTAGTATAGTTATATTAAAGAAGGAAAAAAAATCTAATTTTGAGTTTTAGAACAACGCCAAATGTACTAACTGTGAAAGAAGACAAAAGCCGCCATTTCCTTAAAGGAACATTTTAACTTTTTGAGGGGATTAAGAAATAACATGCAGTTTGCAGCTTCAAGCAACAGCATGTAAGTTTTACAAAAATATGTTTTTCACATATTGGTAAAACTGTTACCATGTTGTTTTAACATGAGACAGATAAACTGTGATACACTGTAAAAAAAAAAGAGTCTCTTATTTACAGTAAATAATGGGCAGCTGCCGTTGGCAGAATTTTACCGTACAGTTGATCAAAAACAACCAATCAGAGCCAGGAGGAAGGTCTTAGCGCTATTAATCAACCTCGTGTACGTGCTTGCTTAGTGTGCTAATGGCGGAGAAACAACATACCATTACAGGAAATTCATTTATCTGCCGTCATAGGTGGCCATGCTAACTAGCCTTAGCATTTAGCAGTGCTAAGACCCTCCTCCTGGATGTGATTGGTTGTTTCTGACGGCAGTGTATTTTTGTTCAGATGACAGTAGGATCACAGGGGGAAGGCAGAGGAGCTCAATTTTTTCACAAATTATCTGTTTCATATTATTCTGTCACGACATGGTGACAGTTCTGACAAATATGTAAAACACATATTTAAGCTACATACTGCTGCTTTAATGACAAAACAAGAGGACTAAAAAAGCTTAGCCTGGTGGCTAAGGTTTTTTTAAGGCGAGGTGAACACAAATGCAAGCCACACTTTTTAGATTTCATTTGTACAAAATGAAATCTAAAAATGTAGAATTTTCCTTCCACTTCATTGATATGCACAACTCAGTGTTGGTCCACCACAGCAAATCCCAGTGACGTAACATTAAAGTCTGTTATTAGGACATAGAGGAATGTGAAAAGTCTGAAGGGTGTGAATACTTTTGTTATGCACAGAAGTTCCTTTTTTTTTTATTAAATTTTGCGTTCTTTATGCTTTTGCACACAGAATTTGAAACAGCATGCATGACTTTGCAGCATATTAATGCACTGTTTGGCTTTCAGGAGATTTGTGTGTTGGCACTAGGCGGTACAACACAAGTTACTCGAAAGGCTCTACGCTGGCACTTATTGCTTTCTTAAAACAAATCACTCGAAAACATCTATTTGCAAAATTACCTTTCATGCATGATTGTAAGCTCCACAACATCAACTTCAGATGTCTGTTTTTTGTTGTTGTTGTTGCTGGAGTACAACCTGCGGTGTGCCAGACTCTTTTTCTATAACTTGCTTTGACTCCGTAGGTGTTTATCATTTCCATTTTGCAATCACGATGTGCCAGGAAAGCAATGCTTGTCTTTAATTTGTTGCTTTAATGCGGCGAGTTAACTCGTATTCCTGTGGGGAAGGGATCTGTTGCGGCGTCGGATAACCAACACCATATAGATCTACTGATTTTCAGGCACGCTGTAACAAATCGGTCTTGCGGCCAAACAGCAACCCCCTCACGGCTTGATGACTTGAAGGCTAAGCCGCTTAGCGAGCGGCAACTCACAAAGGATACCAAGATTTTCAGACATTGTACGACGTCGACTTTTACTCTGCTAAACCTCTTAGTTGTCAATGGGTGCAGGTGTCAGGGTTTTAAAAGAAATAATGATTTCGGTAGAAGAAATAACCCAGTAAAAAGAAGAAGAAAAAAAAAATCCACTCTAATGACGCAGCAATGTGACCTCTGACCTCTCTGGGTGGCGATGACAGTGATGTTGTGCCAGTGCTCTCGCTCGCGGTCCAGCTCCATCGCCGTGGTGATGAGGCCGGTCTCTGGGCTGATACGAAACATGGCCTCCGGATCCGACTGAGGGTCTATTGAGAATCTGAAGCGGAGAGAGAGAGAAAGAAAGAGAGGAAAAAGTTATCAGAAGAAAGGTGAAGGAGATGAGGAGGGGTAAAAAAAGAAAAAAAAAAAAAGTGCCCCAGCAAAAGGAAGGAAGGAAGCAAGCGGAGTTGGCAGCGGGGCGCGGCGTGAAAGAAGCGGTCGGGGCAAGTGTGTGAAGGAGCGATAAGGGGGACGGCATTCAAATGGCCAAAGAATTAATATGGGGAGATTATTGTGGCAGATTGGGGCTTTTTTTGAAGTGAAAAGGATTATCAAAAGATCTCCGGCAATATACCAGCTATCATTCTTCCCCACATCTTCACTCCTAGTGCTTTTCCGTTTAATTGGGACATGGTTTTTTGGAGTTGATTTGCTTTTTTTTTTTTTTATGCTTTTTTCTATTTCTCTCTATTTCTTTAAACTTCTTAAGTCAGGATCTCCCACAAATGAAAGTTAAAGTACATAACCTTTCCACATAGTGTAGTTGATTTATGAATAGAAAGTGCACCTGGCTTATGTGATTACCAATCTGTTTTGTGGATGAATGTATTGACTGAAGTACTGATGCCATTGTCTTTGAGAACCCTCCTTGTTTTCTTTCTTATAGAAAGTACAACAAGTCTAGTGCTTCTGAGAAAGTTACTATTATGATTGCCTTTGTGTACTTTTCTTGCCTTTCTTTCTGTGGAAAGTACCCCTGGTCTAGAACTTATGTGCTTAGCTATTTCTTAATCCGGGATGTAACCACTGAGAGTTTTTGATGCTATAAACTTGTGTTTCTCTCCTTTAACTAATTGGTTCTGGCCTTGTGCTTTTGTTTTTATACTTCATCTCGCTTCTAGACAGGACATAGGTGATGATGGCACTAACTTTAAATACTTTCTGTGTTTTTCTTAAATCATTGTTTCTGTGGTTTTTTTTGCTCTGACTCCTTCCTGCCGTCCCAACCCAGAGCTACCACAGTATAATAGGGCCATTGTACATAAGAAAGAAAAGGAGTAAATTTCAGCGAAACTTTTTTCAAGAATTATGTTTTTTAATTTCCGAGTTTGAAAAGTCAAAAAAAAAAAAAAAGCTAGAAAAAACTCAGGAGGAGTAAATTTCCACCAGGCAACTCAGAAAGTTTCAGATTAATCTAGCAAGTTTTCTAGAAAAAACACAGGAATTTTACAGTTTTAAAAGTCAAATCTTTTCAACTTTTGAAATTTAAATTTCCTATTTTGTTTTAGAAAACTTTCTGAGATTAATCTAAAAATTTCTGATTGTTTTAGTGGAAATATACTCCTCTTTTTGAATTTTTTTTACCATCTAGCCCTAATACGCCATCATAGAATTCCTAGACTAAAGTCTGATTTGACTTTTTTTTCCATGAAAAGTGTGCATAAAATGTGCCAAACAAATAAAGGCGCCTTGCCTGAAAAGTAAAGTAAGAAGTCAGAATTCTTTTCTTTTTTTTTTTTTCCATTGCCACTAATGCTCTTCCATAGATGTGACCTACAAATATTAATCGAGAAAAAAAACTGGATGGTTTTGTTTCTCAAAAACAAAGCCAAACATCACTAGCAGTTCATTTAGACGCCTTAGGCCTTACCTGATATTATTAGTCAGACCGGTATCGGGGTCTACGGCGCTGACCCGGCCCACGGTGCAGGCTGGTGGGCAGTTCTCAGACACGTCCATGTGGTATTTGGATCGGGAGAACCTCGGGGGCTCATCAGCATCTAGCACAGCCACTCGGATCGAAGCTCTGTCTTTGAAGGGGCCACGGCGTAGAAAACGAGGATCCACTATGGGGTTCAGGACCTCCACTGAGAAGGAATAGAAACTCCGGCTCTCATGGTCTACAGGCTGGGGGGAGAGCAATGAAAAAAAAACGGTTGGAAAAATGCCCAAGTAAAAAGATTTAACAATATGAGCACTTTAATTATTTTTTTTTTCTTAGTAGCAAGAAAAGGCGTAAATACCAATGTTTTAAACATCAGATCCAATGGTCTGCGCTTTCATTTGAACTAACTCTCACACCAAATTATCCGCGGACGGCTGCTGAATTACATATCAAAATCCGCGAGACGGCACATAATGAACGGTATCAGCACATCAGACAGGGAGAGTGGCCATGTCCAGAATCGGCTCGGAACAATTTGGAGGGAAATAATCTCACGGTTACCTTCCATGTTGTGACATTTGGATTTCTAAAGAGGCTTCTTTGAAGGTTGTTGTGGGCGGGCGGCTGCTCAGATGGTGGCTTTTTTTTGTGTGTGTGAAGCGAGAAAACGCATTCACGAGGCGGCGATGCTACGGCATCGTCAATGAGATTCCTGACACTCAAAAGTTAAAAAGCCTCTTCAGAACTCAGCCACTGATGTGACTACATGTTTGCGTGTCGCTCCAAGTTGATGTTTGGATATTTTTTGACATGCTGAGACTAGAGAACGTATAGCTGAGGAAAACTCTGCCAAGAAGCTGCGTGTATTTGTGGGAGTTGAGAGATTAGCAGTGCTGCACTAAGCAGCCAATCCAGTTTTGTCCCTTTTTTTAGCTTTAGCATTGTTTTCTTCCCACTGCACTGGCAAAAACTCCTCAGTTCACAACAACACATCAATGTGTTGATGTGAACTGGTGGAAGCAGCTTCTTTATGCATTTGCGTTTAGACTCATTTGCTCTGATACGCCTAAATAAAATCACTTGTAAGCAACTCTACCTGTAAGCCCGTCACAACAAATCATTAATCTAATTTTAAATTTTAATTAGCTCGATCATTTCCACTCTGATTATTATTTTTTGAACTTCAATTTTACTTACAGCCTCTTCATAACCTATATTAGTTATGGTTTTGGTTGGAAGTGGTTTTCAATTCTGTTTTATTTATTGGTTTTTGATTTTGGATATTTAAAATATCTTTCAGCTGCATTAAGTGCTTTTGAAATAATTAAAGTTTAAGAGGGCAAACTTGCATTATTATGCCATTATCAATGCATGACCTGAAAATGGTCGTGATAATAATGTTATCATTTATCGCAATCATTTCTGGAGAGATTTATTATCCAGCGAAATTTACTATTGTGACAAGTTTAGGCGCCTGTGCTTGATTTAATCACAAACTTCTATAATTTTAGAGCTTCTACAACAAAGTTCTTTTGTGAAGTAATAAGATTTAGCTTATAAGGTCATATTTTCAGGTTTTCAAAATATATGTCGCGTGTGGAGGAAAACTAAAGCTGTACCCCTCGCTGAGCGCACCATCACAACTTCCCCACAGATAGTAAATCTGATGAAATGGATCATCAAGAGCTAGCTGCAAAAGATTTCAGAATGGAGTAGAGTTTTACCTTCCAGCCAGGTGGGGATGCTAAATGTATAACAGGAAGCACAATGGAATGGCTTAAATCCAACAATATGACATGCAGTATTGATCCATCCAGTATTGGCAATGCATTCCCTGGCACAAAGTCCAGGAGCATCTTTAATATGCAGTCACTGATGCGACTACATGTTTAGTAGCTTATGTTTGGGTATTTTTGACTCATCTGTGAGTCACAGCAGCACAGTGAAACCACTAATCCACATTTTCCTTTTTGGAGGTTTTAGCCTGTTGTTTGCTCCTGCAGTATTGCCAAAAACTCTGAGATATGTCGGTGCATTTAAATGGGAAAAAAAAAATAAAATAAAAAAGTTACAAAAGTGTTGGTAGGATTCGTTTCAGAGGTAAAAGTTAAGCTGCACTCTTTGCAGAAGTGCAAAGCATCCGCCGTGCTGTACAGACGTTACGTCGGCAGATCATTTCTATAAACATTAGAGCTTCCGATGATGAAAGCGCAAACGAAAGCATCCCATCCTATTTTTCACAAACAACTCTTCCCTAGTTTAGAAGACAATCTCCATCTCCATGGAGACTCCACCATCACCATGGAGACTTGTACCTGGATATAAGGAGCATTATAAATTCCCTTGTATACTTGCATCTATGCAGGTGTAAGAGATTTCATTTGGGATAGAGGCTCAGGCAGAGAAGTTATGAAGCCTGTCTTTTCTTTTTTTTTCTTCCTGAGGTCTCTCCGTGTGATTGTGCGCCGCTCTCCTGCCAGCACGGCAGCTCTGAAGCGAAGAGACAGCCTCTGATCTGGTTCGTCGAGATGATTGTTAGCGAGGGGACTGGCACGCACGAGTAATCACACACATCTACTGTCTCCCACCGTCATGCACCTGCTGCTGATTAAATTTCAGAAAAGCAACACGTTTTGAGTCTGGTTCAGAATATCTGTTTGAGGGACGAGTGGGTGTACAAGTGCTTCTTTTGAGCCTGTGTCTTTTGCTCAAAATGTGTCTTTAAGGGAAGCAACGTATGTGATTCGTCTCGGTCGGATTGGCTGAAAAGAAAAATTAATAAATAAATCATGTTGGATGAATTATAAACGGGACTTCTGGTGGAATTTCCGCTGTCAGCAAAACCGAGAGAAAAAAAAGAAATCACTCATGTGAGCCAGTCAAAAGAATAAGTATTGATATTCTCTCCTTCTGTTCTGTGTTTATTATTTTTTTTCCCCATTCCGAGCTGTAAAAAAGTGCAAAAAAACATAAAATTTGCAGTTTTAGACAGAAATCTGGAGTGATTAAAAATTATGCAGAAAAATAAGGGAGAGCAGAAAGACGGCGCAGTGGAGGCAATTTGCAGAGCTTCTCCGAGGCAAAAAAAAACAAAACAAACAACAACAAACAAAAAGAGCTGCCACGGAAGACAGAGAGACGGAGATCATGATGGAGTGGATGTGTGGAAGGAGGGTAGATGGAGAGAAAATGCGCCCTAACGGGGCCCACATTACTGGCAGAACGAGACAATCTGTCTAAGGAGGAGAGGTGTCACTTACACTGTGAGCGCACACTCATCAACCCCCTCCCTCCATCCAGCTCCATCACTCCGCCGCCACTCCGTCACCACCTCACACACTCCATCACCTATTCCCCGATCAACCAACTCTAATCTTTTTTTTTTCTCCTTCCCTGTAGACTCTGTGTGTGTGTGTGTGTGTGCGTGTCAAACCACAGTGCACACATTCTCCTACCCAACATGAATCAGTTACCATGCAGGCGCTGCAACAGTTATTCCGGTGTGCTCTGGGTTTATCCACCGCTGGCTCGTGTGAGGTTTACATTCATCCAACCATGTATGTCTGATTCAATCTCCCAAAGGTTGTACTTTATTGAAACGGCACATTCTCTGTCTAGTCTTTAAAAGGGACCCATTATGGCTCCTCGAACAGGTTAGGATAGGTCTAACAAAACATGTTCATTACATTATTTTGCATAAAACCATTCTTGGCTAATGAGATTTTAGTCTGGTCAGCTCGGCGTATTTTGAGCTCCGTTTTAGAGCCTCTTGTCATTTTAAAGTTAAATGAGCTGCTGCTGGCTACCCCGATTGTACAACCATACATATTTGAAAAGCAGAAGTGGAGGCTCCTGCACAACCAACAAGAAAGCAGCGAGTGGTGTGTGGATGATAAGTCGACAACAATACACTTGTCTTTCCCAGCAGCCGTTGTCCGATGCATACAGCGGTAAAACCAAACGTCCTGAAGCTTCACTTGGGTTGCTAGGTAACAGAAATAACATCCTGCATACTAAGACTTGAACGGCACTGAATGCAGATGATACAGTTTAACGATTTTTTTGTTATAATAAGAAAATGTGAAAAGTACACGTCACTTTCCTTTAACTTCACAATTATGCACCACTTTATCATACCGAATCTCCACCAAACACATTGACGGTCGAGGCCGGGAAGAGAACAAATGTGGGAAAGTTCCAGGAGCTTGAAAACTTTTGCAAGACACTGTACGAGACGTCCGGATAAGCTGGGGTCTTTTCAGGATTTCGTGCCATAAGAACAAAACACACACATGAAAGCCAAGCTAGATCCGCACCAGAGCATCCCCGAGGCTGCGGGCGGAGATGTCTCTCTTACAACCTGAAATTGGCAGCAGGAACGCAGACTTCATTAACCCTCAGATCTCCACCTTCACCCAAGGCTAAGGCAGTGATTTAGAGGAATATTAAATTCTTAATATTAATTTAACACTGACGTGGAAGGGGATGTGCAGAATGAGAAAGCAGGAAGGCATCTATTTACTTAAAAAGGTAAAAAAGAAAAAGCCTTGGACAAAAAGACGTTTCCACAGAAGGAACCTTTGAGGGGTGGAATAAAAAAAATAATCAACAAAAGCTGACTTTTTCATATTTCTGATCAGTTTCCCAAGGATTTATGCACAATCTA